>JAJODA010000621.1:0-28895 GCA_021730345.1 Fusarium cicatricum
CCCGTCCTTCCTGGCCTCCGCCGGCCCCGGCTTCGCCGCGCACCTAAAGTCCTTGTACCGCAGCGCTTGCACGGCCGCCACCCAGTCAGTCAGCCCCGTCTCGTCCCGCCCCTCGGCGAACATGATGCCTGGCGACCCGCCGCTGCGCACCAGCAGCCAGTCCACGTTGAGCTGCTGCGCGGCGCGCCGGACGCGTTGTAGCTTCTTGCGCGAGGTGATGTGATGTGTGCGGATGAGGCAGTTGAAGAGAGCTGGGCTTCGTGACATGTTTGCATTGTAGATTCGACATGGAATTGCCCTAAATCTTTGTGGTTAAACTACGTCAATATCGCGGACGGAATTTCGTGTGTCCGTTTCCAACAGCCTTGAAGGCACCAATTTGCAAAGGTTAACTAAAACATCAACGGGCATTTTGGCATTAAAAAGACCAGAAGGAATGTGAAATGAGGTACAGGTTCATGAATCTCATCCTAACGTGTATACATCTAAAGGAGTCAACCTTTGGCAATCCCTCCGAACGCCGCCCTGCCATCCTCCACCTCTGCATAAAAAACATGAACAAAACACAACATCAACATCAAAGTATGCCTACATGCTGATCCAACCGCTTTCTGATTCGCTGTAGTCGTTCAAGGGTATAATATGAAGGGTATCCGAATTTCCTTGATCCCGCTCTGGGGAGAGCGGGCCATGCCTCCTCAAATCTAGACACCTCGGAACATGCGCACCACCAAGAACCACATTGCACCAATGAACTTGAACGCACTCAGACCTGCCACACTCCACAGGACAATCGACATGTAGATGTTTGAGCGGTTCAGCTGATCCGCCTCCTTGTCCTTTCCGGGGCTGATTCTGTCCAGGCCAGCCGAGCTGAGGACAAGAGCCGCAAGACCAAAGTTGGACACCATCCAGATCAAGACGACACCAGTTCGAACACCTCTGTAGTAATCCATCTGCTTCTCCTGAAGCTGACTGGGTGTCGGTTCCGTCTTGACAATGACTTCTTTCTGGGCAAACACGCTCAGCTCTCGCTGATAATGCGCGTTCAAATCACCCTCGTCTGGCAGATCGGTTTTGCCAGTACCGTCCTTCGTGTTGACAGACGGAAGTTTCTCGACTTTGTCGTCACCCTTTGTACCCCACGATACATCGTGTGTATTGCAAAAGGCGTACACATTGAGAACGTTGGTAAAGGTCGGCGTCAGGAGCATGTACTGCACAAACGAGGTGACCATGTGCCAGGGATCCAGCATGATCAGAGAGGCAATAAGCCAGATACCGTACGTCGACATGAGTGAGATGATGAGCATATAAAAGACCTTATTCTTGAATAAGTCCGAAACATTGAAACCGTTTGCGTCGTTGACATCAGCAATGATGGCCTTGACAGAGATGAAAATCGCGGCAAACATCAGATAACTGCACAAAGGTTAGTCTAGAAGGCTACAAAAGCAGAGCCCAACTTACACCATGATGATAGCCCAGAAATAGGTCATAGCAATATAGAGCTTTCCAGAACCCGCTGGCCGATTACCCAGTGAGAGGACGAAGCAACTAATCAAGAAAACGCCATAGAGCCAGGTGAAGACGACGCCGAGAATTTCTCCAGTCCGTCCGAGTAAAAGATCATCTCCCAAACTGGTAGTCAGAATCTTGAAGACCAGGAAGAAGTTGCCGATCATGAACCAGGCAAAGATCATGTTAATTGTGTTGAAGATGAATTCGATAAAAAAGGCAAACTTCCTTAAGAAACTGTGATCAGATCGGAGGAAGTCGAGGAAGTGGACGATAGAATAGATGGCAGCGAAGAAAGAACCGTTGAGCCAGCGACGGCGCTGCAGAACGAGCTCGACAACTGTGTCCGGTACATCGGTCTCACCCGTGGCCGATTTCACATATTGCAGAATCCAGTGACAATTCCTCTTGGTGACCAGCTCGAAGCAGAGGATTCGATCTTCTGCAAGGTACATGTTCGATTCGAAAAGACCGGCATCACTTCCGCCATGGAGCGTCTCGCCCAGGAAGTACTTCTCCAACGGACCTTGGCCGTTCTTATCGTTCTGGAGGGCGACGTATCGGTAAGCGGAGAAAGCACCCGGCAGCACAGAGATGAATCCAAAGGCTGATTCCAGAGGCTTGTCGAGAATGTTGCTCATCTTGTACTCGAAATTTTGGGCGGCAACCAGCGGGTTCAAGAGGTATTTTCCACCTGTACCCAGCATGGCCTTGATTTCACCACAAGCACCACCGCACATGGGCTCGAGGTCGAAAGCCTTCCACAGATGGTAGATCGAGCTACCGCCCGGGCGCGTACCTGCGTCAAGAAGCACGCAGATGTTAGGGTCGAGAACGCGACCAAAAGCCGAAAAGAACCATCGATGAGAATTGATCTTCTTCGCGTTCTTCTCTTTCAAACAGAACAGCATCTGGACCGGCTGCTTCCCGTGGACAAGCGAGACAACATCGTTCTTGAGCGCCAAGTGAGTTTGAGTAGTGTACTCGTAGATATGGGCTGTTACTTTGTTTTCGTTGACTTGCTGCTTGGCGATACCCTCCTGGTAAACGCCCATACCGGCCAAGAGCGCCCTAGTCCTAGGGTTGATCTTTGCACGACCGTCACTGACAACACAGACGACGATTTTCTTCCAGGCATCCTTGCCCCAGGTCTTGCTGTTGGGTCGGTTGCACATGTACTCGATGTTCTTGAAAACACCCATCATGGTGCGCGCAAAGAGAACGTCGTCTTCGTTGTACATGGTGACGACAATGAACAGCTCAGTGTGTCGAGGCTTGCTGAACAACTTTTGTCGCAGGGTGAAGTCACAATCATAGAAATCGTTGGGATCGCACGTCGCAGCCGAATATCGCATGTGTGTAAACTCATCACGTTCGCCATGGGGCACCTTGTCAAGAAGAAGCGAGGGAACAGGGCAATCAAGGACAAGATTACCTCGGTAGAGCTTTACCTGCTTGACGGTCTTCCAGCGTTTGATTCCACCGCCTGGTTGAGGCTGATCTTGATATGGCTCGCTGGGTGCCTCTGAGTCCTGGTGCGGGAGCATTGGCCGATGAGCTGGGTCATCCTCGTACGCTTGGTCGTAACCCTGATCATAACCTTGCTCATATTGATCGTGATGTTGTGGCTCGTACGGTTGGTTGTAATAGGCATCATGATGGGCTTCGGGATTCACAGCGTAGTCGCCGTGGCCGCCATGGCCGACTCCAGAGAGGTCACTAACGGAATACTATACATGAACAAATCAGCTCATCGTCCCTTTGGTCGTGTTGTGGGTATGCAAGAAGCAGAAAGGCAGCACAGGCACTCACAGCTGCATTGAGGTTGAGATGATCGCTGGGAGTGCCCAGTCGATGGGGGTCGTGGCCCGCAGGTATGTCGAGGCGCGATTGTGAGGGCATGTCGAGATGCGACTGAGAGGGTCCGTATTGGCCATAACGGTTGTCATCGAACGGGTTATCGTCGAGCTGGTAGCCCTGCTGGGGCGGCTGTCCTGGCGAGGGAGTCCGATACTGTCCCGGTGTGCCGTAGGGCTGCCCTGGTGAGGGAGGTCGATGCTGTCCCGGCGCCCCGTAGCGCTGATCCATTTCGTTGTTATAGTAGTCGTCGTCTGTTGGAGATTGAGGTTAGACTAAAGGGATGACAAGTGTACAGAGTGTTTTGAACAGCAGAGAGATAGTGTTTCGCTTCGAGGTAAATGGATTGATCGAGCTTCTTTAGGCCCCGCCACGATTGCGCGCGTCCTGGGCGTGCGCAAGCTCACTTGATCCTGCGGCAGGAACTTTGTCCCAAAGGAGTGACAGACAATGTTGCAACGTTGAATTTGGAGAAACAGAGAGGAGAAGCTCGAGTAGAATTCCAAGCAAGCGACCAGGGGCTGTTTAGGGAGGGTGATTCTGTCTTGAATGTCTCATCTTTGAGGGAGAAAGGGGCCAGATGACGACGGGAACAAAGGGGGTCACGAGGGATAACCAAAACTTGCCTAAGCGATTATACGACATGATTGCGGTTGTTTATGCGCACCCAGAGGCGCTTCGCAAAGAATATTTGGTAGGTGATTCTCAGGGTCGGTCGCGCAAAAAGCCGGTTGTTGAATGGTTGCGCTGGCGGTTGCCCCGGGTTTCTGGAGCTGGGGCTCGCGGCGTCTGTTTCGTTTGCGACGGGGCTTACGAACAGCGCAGATGACGACACGACAGCGAATACGTAGCTTGTGAAGCAATTCGTCGTTACTGAATGGCTCTGCGAAACGATTGCGCAGCAGGAACCAGCGCACGAGAACCAGAGATGGGGTGCGGGAGAAAGGTAAGACAAGAAGGATTGCGGTTTCAAGCTGATGAAAATGTTACAGGCCGCGAGCGGCTGAGGTCGCAGGGATCGGGTGTTGTAGCGGAATTGACACTTCCCGACTAACAGTGGCTAAACAGTTGCGTCGGCGCTCTGTGGCTCGGCGGCTTTCCTTGGCAAAGTCCGCGTACCCTTTAGCAGTGACGAACGGCGCGCTCCGTGATGTGTCTTGGCAGCTCCGTAAATGTGGGCAATTCGTTTGTTGATTGACGGTTGCCAGAGGCTGCCAGAAGCGGTACTTGGTCGGTTGCAATCCTAGGGTACTGTATCCAAGGAATTGTAGGGACTTGCTTGGCGTCCACGAGCACGAGCCCTTGTTGTTTCAGAGGCTTCCCCTGTAGGATATGGATGGATGATCACCCGCTGACCCAGTGACAGGCTGTGGGCCCAGTTGAACGCGTAGGACAGGAACCAAGGAAGATTATTCGTCTTTCACGGGGAGCGAGTGACGTTGCGGTCGGGTCTCGGTTTCAACCGATAGCGGGGATAGGAATAGATATTCAGGGAGCCGTCGCAGAGGTGTGCTCCATGCAATGAATGTGCAACTTTGTAAGTGAAGGAGGAGAAGAAACCACCACGGCGTTGGAAGAAGATGGAGAGGAATGAGAAAGAAGAAGGCCAAACAGGTTGACGGCACAAGGCAGTCACGACGGTAATATCGCAATGGCACCTTGACCTTTCCTTGCAGCTCTCCTCAGCCCGATTACTTTTAGCCAGCCGCAAGCCGTCAGCCCAGCCCCAGCTCAGGATCACACTAGTTCCCAGCAAGGCCTAGTTACAGGCCGAGCCCCCGCCAGATATTCAGCCTGGTCCAGTCTGGCCAAGCCATCTTTGCCAGCTTCAAGCCCTGGGCGCATCTGCATGCGTGCATGCCTCTCTCGACCTCTCAGGTAAGGCGTTCTGACCTTCTAGCGCTCTCGGGCTGATCTTGCTGCTGCTTATCCGCTGGCCTGAGGGGGTCCGAGATGGCCAATTAACGACTGCTGACTGTCTGAGGGTCCTGTCATCCAGTTCCCTTCTCTCTGGGGCCGAAGAGATGGTGATGATCAGCAACATGTTCCAAAAATATCATCTGTCCGTCACTTCAATCAATAAAACCGCCACACTTTGGGGTTCTTCTGGGTCGTGTTTTGACTGCGCCACGGAATTGGATTCGAATCCATCACGGAGTACCAGGTGCGGACTTTAGTTTGCGAGCGGCACGTAGAGTACGTAGTAGAGTGCCTCGGTGTCGGAATCACCCTTGAGCCCCGGTACCATCATTATTGCATTTTTGCTCTGCAGAACCTTTCCCATCTTGTCCTGTGAATGGTCATCTCCGGACATGAACAAGCCCACATGGATGGTGGAAACCCCACGAGCCTATTACCACTGCAGGGTCTTTGACCGTTGCACCCAGGTTTTCAGGTTCTCTAATTCCGCGACCGCCACGGAACCTTTTCATGCAGTGACCGAATCCGCCAACGTTTCGTTGAGGAAATGAACGCAACCTAAGAGTTCGCAGGCTCTGGCTACAGGTTTGGCCTAATAGATCATGCTAGGAACGACTCTCGATCTTCCCTTCTTACCATTCATTCAGGGGAATCGTTTGAACTTTCCTACTCGGCGGGGTCATCCAGCTGATCAACAGACCATGTAGCGATAACCTTAAAGCGCCAGCGGAACGCTAACTACCACGAGACCTAACTCAACCATGCATGGTTGAAGGCGGGCGGGAAGCAGCCAGCCTACAAGCTTAGACTCTTCTATAACTTAGATGAAAGGGGGTTTCTACAACCAGAGAAATACTTGTCCTAAAACTAACATATCTTCTAGTTTATTTTTACAAGACTTATCCCAACCGGGCGTGTTTTCACCCGCATGGTTACAAGCCAACTTATCAACTCCATCCATCTCAGTACAAGCCAATGGCTGCGTCGGTCCGTCCCTTAGCAATGTCACTCACGTATGCACTCCTTCACGATCAGAATGCCGACTTATCACATCCTGACCCAATCACTGTCAAGTGCCCTGCAGGTAACCGACCCCAAGACGCCTTTTCAAGATACCTACCCTGCCAACGATCATCTCGCCTGGTAAGCCATCAATTCGTCTTTCATAGTCGACGATAACTTCGATGGCTACAGTATCACAGTCCAGTGTGACTGAAACTGCGCGGCCTCGTCGTTATTTATTCTCTCCTTTCAAGTGAGAGTTGAGGTATACTTCGTGCTCTGAATAGCGCCTCTCCAGCACAGTTCGCTTGCAGGTTCCGTCGTTTTAAAGTGACAACTAGCCTTCAAACCCCAGTCAAGTTTGTTCAGCTCATGCATTCTCATGGCTTTTGGGCTGTTTCATCTTCTCTACACAACCAATGAGACGCTGTTGCCCCTTGCGTCTTCATGTCGGGGCGGTTACAACGGCCGCCAGATCGCCCATCTACACCTCATTCTGGCAAGGACAAACCACACTGCAGCCAGACCAAGGTCAGATGGCTCGATATGCCGCATCTATCAAGCCATTACGGCAAGGCCTTGAGGAGCTCATAAGGCGTGTGTTCCCGTCCTCTGTGGCGTTGTTCGGCTCTGCTCTTCGTTCTGTTTCATTGCTGAGCTCTTTACACAACCTCTTACAACTTGACTTCTTCATCAACCGAGTTTGAAGCTCGAAACCAGCAAAAATGGCGCTTCTCAAGACATTGTTCTATGCCTGGCTCTCCTTGCTTCCCTTTGTTTTCTGTGCCGAGTTTGAAAGCGTCAGCATTGGCTCAGATCTGGATAATGTCGGACACACATGTATCAGCAAATGTCTCTACTACCCCATCGTCACCGACATGGGTAATGCCATGGGCTGCGATGACCCATATGACAACAGGTGCTACTGTGCAACCGAGACCGAGTCGGCCGCGAACGCGGATGCTTGGATGTCCAAGTGCGCTTCGGCCGTTTGCTCTGCTGGAGATCGCTCCAGAGACCTGAGTTCCATGCAAGCAAACTACGCCTCGTACTGCATGGCCGCCGGATTTACACAACCGGGGGCCACGAAGTGGTATAACCCTGCCAAAGCGACAGAAGACGCTTCTTCGGATGAAGACGACAGCAGCAGCGATAGCACCGACGCTCGACCAAGTCGGACGGTTGGCTCTGGCGCGGCAGAGACTACAACACAGATGACTATCGTCACGCAGACGACTGAGGGGGGCGCAGGCCCATCCAAGTCGCGGGGTAAGTACCTGCTACCCGTGGCTATGGTGTCTTTGCTTTTGCTTCAGGTACTGTGCCTGCGAGGCGGTCTTTGGGTTGTATTTGTACTGACATATCTGCTTCTAGTAATCGTCGACGCGACCTCGACTTACTGGGTCAACTCGAACGGGTCGCCAGCAAATAGCGGCTCATCCGCCTCAAGTGATGGCTCGGCTGTCAAGATCGGCGTGGGTGTGGCAGTACCGGTTGTGGCCCTTCTCGCAGCCGGTCTCTTTGCGTGGTGGTTCATCAGACGGAGGAGACAACGGCGTGCCCAGCCTCCTCTGGTCACGCAACCTCTAAGCGAAGTTACCACTGGCGGTGGTGCTACGGCTGCTCCTATGCCAGAGAAGAAAGAGACCATACAGAGGAAGCCTATCGGTGCTGCCGCAGTCTCGCCGGTCTCCTCCTTCTCTCAGACCAACGAGCTCTCTGGAGTTGGAGTCCAACGTGAGCTCTCCGGCCGTGAGATCCACCCTTTTCCCAACGTATCGCCGAGCCCACCTATAGCGGTAGCTGGACAGCATGAGATGACAGGCGAGGGTCGACGCCCGGATCTGGAGATGGATGGACGGGATGCGCGGGTGGAAATGTCGGGAGATGGCAGGCCTCCTGAGTTGCCGGGGCAGACACGAAGCCCACCTCCGGTGTACACGCCGGCAGACGCTACTCAAAGGTGGGAACTTCCGGACAACTCACGATGATGGTAGGTACGAAGGGAATCTTTTCTTTTTTTTCTTCTTTCGTTCTGATCTTTGCTATGGATACCTGTGTCGCAATTGGAGAGTGTATGTATTGCCAGTAGGAGTGGAGTCTATGATAGAGCTAAGCATGATGTTTGTCGATTACAAGAAAGATTAAAGGATAGCTTGACTAAATGTGAAACTTGTTTACTGCATTAATAAAGCCGCTTGCAGCATAACGTACAAAGCAATCGTACTGATTGAATACCTTGACGATCAACGCTTCCTGGGCCAGATAGTCGTAGAAGGAGTATCGACTCTTCCTTCCTAGACAACTCCAGCCCCGCATTCTAACCTGATTGGTTGATCCAAAAAGGGTAAGTAAGCATCCAAACCTTAAACCTCCCGAGCCAACCACTGAAATCTTCCACCAAGGACAAAAGGAACAACAACACAACACAATCGAGGCCAAATTCTCTTGATCAGACCAAATAAATGCAAAAATAACAGGGTCTGGCCGGGGATTGAACCCGGGACCTCTCGCAAGATGTGCTGTAGGGTGTACCCTAAGCGAGAATCATACCACTAGACCACCAGACCGACTCAAGTGAGAGATTCACGTGATGTGTTTTCGATGGAAGCCGAGCGACGCAAAGCAGTTCAAGAATGCTGAAGAAATACCGGTATTCTGCAGGATGGCTCGTTAATAATTGCCCTAGCAAGCAGGGAATGAAGCATGGCCAGTCGAGCGGTAGACACTCATATAAAATCGCCTAAAACCTAAGGTAAGGCTTAGTCGTTAATACTTAGAGATCAGGCTGGCTTTATGACGAGTATTCACTCATTGTTATAAGACGCTTACTGAGTCAAATAGAAGAAGTATGACCAGATTGTGGACGGGCTATTAGCCCATAAGAAGTACTACATTGGAACGCCTAACTCCTGACTCCTCGTCTACTCTCTGCAACACTTGTCTATCCGGTGAACCTCTTGTGAACAACCGTCAGGTTAAACCTCGAGTTAAAGTAATCAGCCCATTCCCCCAGTACAAAGTCCGCTCCTCCGCAACAGACCCATAAGCTGAATTAATAATCACCAACTCCCACCACGCGTCGACCGTCTAAAGTAGACCTAGTGCAAGCCACACCCGCCCAGCGCAACCCGCGGGCTGCGTGGTCCAGAGACAAATGATGAGAAACTCTGAAAACCACCTGCTGGGCCTCTGGTTGGTCCCTTGATTCGGGACAACCCAAAGTCGGAGAGTCGGGGTAATCCAGGGCCTTGGTAGCCCGCTATCACCGCGCTCGGTGATCACAAACTGCCAGAGCTGAGATGGAGACGCATTGTGAGCTGCGGATCTGTGTGGTCGGTCACGATGGTGGCTGGCAGTTTGTGATTAGAAATTCGTGGCAGGCTTCGTCTGCGTCGGGTCATCCTTGTGAGGTTGCGGAGATGAGGACTTTGGAGTGACACTGATCACATATGAAGCGGGTATTGAGTATATAAGGAAGAGTGTCCTCGAGCTCTAGAACGGTTCCATCAGCACTCACAGTCTTATACTTGACAAGTCCACCAGCAACACTACGAAATCAAGCATACCTTCAAGCTTATTCTCATCCCAAACCCCTCAACAACTACATTCAAGATGGCTTCTTCTAAGCTCATCACCGTCTATGGCGCCACTGGATCTCAGGGCGGCAGTGTCGTTCTCTCCCTCCTCCAGAACAAATCCCAGTCCTTCAAGGTCCGAGGGATTACCCGTGATCCTGACTCTAGCAAGGCCAAGTCTCTGGCCGAGCAGGGTGTCGAGGTCGTCAAAGCTGATGGTCTTGTTAAGGAGCAGATGGTCGAGGCTTTCAGGGGCAGCTGGGGCGTTTTTGTCAACACGAACTCGGATGATCCTGTAAGTAGACAAGGTTAGCAACAGGAGCACTTCTAATCACTTTCATAGGCTATCAACCAGGCTGGTGGTCCTACCGAGACTGATCTGGGCAAGGGCATTGTAGATGCTGCTGTCGAAGCTGGAGTCCACCACTTTGTCTACAGTGGCATGGCATCTGCCTCTGAGATCACTGGGGGAGCTATTCCCAACAAGGCCTTCGAGGGTATGTTCTATCGTCCGTCCGTGGTGTCTCTTATCCTGACCAGCAGCAGAGAAGCATGCCGTTGGAGAGTATGCCAAGAGCAAGGGTGTCTTTGAAACTGTCAACATTGTCAGTCCTGGTTGGTATATGGAAAACCACCTTGTCGAAGAAGTGGCTCCTGCTATGGGAGGATTTCCTTTCGTTGCTGATGAGGAGGGCTACCTGACTCTGCATGTTCCTCGATGGGGCGGCAACGAGGAGATCCCATTCATCGCGATCGGTGACGACTACGGTGATCTTGTCCACGGTGTCTTTCTCGATCCTGAGAAGTACAGTGGACGTCTCATCCAAGGCATCAGCGCTAGCGAAACGGCGGACAAGCTTGTCTCTGAATTTGAGAAACGTGAGCTCCCCAAGGTTGAAAGTTGCACCCTTCCAGATGGCTGACCACTCTCTAGTGACTGGCAAGAAGGCTCGCTTCGTGCCCGTCGAGGACTGGAAGAAGATGGAGACGTATGGTGTCGGGGCTTTCGAGACGGTCAAGTACATGTTTGGCTTCTGCCAGTACTCTGGCGGCCTTTACTATGGCGTACCCAACGACCTGAAGACTGCAGGGAATCTGAAGGCGAGGGCAGCGGAGGCCAAGGGCCAGTCTGGCGACGAGAAGAATCTGACCACGCTGGAGGGGTTCTTGAAGAAGTACTTTGCTGCCTGATCGTAGGAATTTCGAGTGTTTGAGATATGGAGAAGAGGCGGAGCGTGTGGCCTGTTGCGATGGTGGGCATAGTGCGACTGTCATAATCCAAATAATTAGCCAGGCCGTACAGATGAAAAACTTGGATGAACCAAGGAGTACTGAGATCTATGGAATACTCGAGTGCCTTCCAATGATGATAGCAAAAGCCTCGTCTTGAGATCAGTGTCAGTGTCAGTTTGGATAGCTGCAATAAAGGCGGAGGAGGGAGGCCACGAGTCGTCATCGGCCTCAAGACCAATGGCTACGGTGGGCGACATGCATCTGGGAATCCATACCGATAAACAACAACCGAGATTATCAAGACTAGGAGTCAACGAAATCAACCAAGTCAGTGGAGGAATATTCTTCAAGACAAAGGATTCTCCCATGTTGTGCAAGGCGTCAACATCGAGTATCACAAACGTGTCTTTGATCTTTGAATTTCCCAGTAGAACAAATAAAAGCAAACAGTCTACGGAGCCTATATCTGGATGATTGATGATCCCAGACCCTCATAAAGAACCAGGGCCTGCGTACAGTGAATCACAAAGGATAGGGCATGGGAGATACAGCCGAATTGCTGTGCACACTCCTCAAAAAAGACAGCACCTAGAATCAGCGAGTGTCTTTCTTGCTTACCAATATAAATCTACCTCTCTTCATTTTGCACAGCTGCTTTGATTGCATTTAATTGGATCTATCTGGCGGTCCTTGCACTTTATGTCCTGCGCTGCAGACCAGGGAAAGAACTGCCCCAAAAGAATTCTGCATCCGCCGACTCCATCCTTTACACAAATCTACTGAGAAGGAAGGCATGGTAGTATAATCTTCTCCTCCATCTCATCTCTAGGTACCTTCGACATCAAGGTACTATTCTTCGCTTCCTTTCCCCTACATACTATACTCAGAGACGAACCTCTCAGCTGCACAGCGAGATCCATTGCCGAATCATTTCTCGAACTCGGAGCTTCTTCTGCACAATTCCTTACCCTTCTATATCTTGTTGCCTTTCTCTTCGTGCCGGAATAATACCTTGCCGTCGGGCGTTGCCCTGCCGTTACCCTCGTCTCCCCCCTCCCCAAAAAAAGCTGCCTCGCTCGCTCCCCTCCTCTCTCTTTTTCCTTCCACCAACACTCACTCTGTTCTTTTCACGCATTTTACCTACGCGTTTTTCTTGATCAAAAAGATATTCTCTTTACTCAAATACACCCACTAGTCGTCGTCCCTATCGTCAGCAACGATGGATGACGACGTCAATGCAAGCAGGGACGCCCTGAAAGTGGCTATCAGTATGGTAAGATTCTTTCCGTTATCCTCTGGAACATCCCCTTGGATATTCTCTTTACCTAAGGTGTTTCTTCTCTGCTCACTCTAAGGGTCTACTCAACAATGACTATTCATCCAAAGCATTGGTCCAGAGTCCGCTCTGCACCTGCCTCTATTCCCCATGCCCACATCCTTCTCCCACCTCTCTGTCCTTGGAGTCTTTTGCTCTCGACTAAAAGCATCGACTAATGCATGTAATCTCTACAGGCGGATCTATGTCGGAAACGACAGGATGAACTGCCCTTGAGCATCGAAGAAAGGCGAGGTCCATCCTACAGACCTTCCGGCCGCAACGGCACTGATCACTACCCAGCCAAATTGAAGGACGGGCTGAAGAGCAAGTGGAATGGCAAGTTTCGGTTTTTCAGGTCATCATGTTGCCGATACTAATGTGGTCTGCAGTCTCCATCAATGACGAGGAGTCTCATCAACTTCGGGGACTCAAAATTGAGGACGCTCGTCCTTGGGCTAAGAAGGCCGCGATGAATATAATTGAACAGGACAGCCGGGATAAGTAGGTACTCCTTCTAACATTAGTTGCTTATTTTAACCTAACGCTAAATAGCTCTCATCACTCACGCGCCATCGCATCTCGCAATGGTCCCAATGGAAACAACTCGGCTTCTGTTCCCACTGCCAAACCAGGAGGGCAAGTTCACTTCAGACCGGTTAACCCAGGCTAGCAGTCTCAGGTCACCGGTATGGTCGAACAAACGGCGCGATGGGGTCCGCCCCAGACCACCGTAGCTCCAGAAGCATCCGCTTCTCAGAGTCAAGAGCCTCTTGTTCAAGACACCAACAGCCACGTCAAAGTTACTTTGCCTGTGCGTCTAGAATTCACCATCTTGTCTGTCTCTCAAGATCCCACAGTCTTAGAGCAGACCATCGGCACTGGGAACTGCGAGATAGTCCCTGGCAAGGATGAAGCAAAGAGCTTCATTGCGGAGGTCAAGGTCAGACTCTTTTTGCATGAGAAAAGAGGCAGTCTGGAACTCTCAGCCCCAGAGAAGTCTCGCCGTATCCAAGATGTTCTTGAGTTTGAGGACCCCTTCATCGAGGGCCAGTTCTGTGCCCTCAGGCAGAAATCTGACCGGTCTGTTCTCTACTTCCGCTTCGCCAACGCAGAAGAAACAAAGAAGTTCCGACGATGTCTCGCCAAATTCCAAGAGTCCATTCGGATTCATCAGCAGGGTACAGCATCACAGGAGACGAACCAGGAGGAGATCGAGGCGCAATCGACAAGCCCTAAGCCTACCCACACTCCCATCTCCCAAACCACCTCTGCCATCACAGACCTTGCCTCTGTAATGCTAGACGAAGAAGAATTCTTGATCGATCTGGGTGACCCTGAGGTGGTAAATAACGATCAGATTCCCAGTGTCGCGAATGCCGCCCAGGCTGTTGTGAATATGGTCAATCGCATCTACAAGGATCACAGTATCTCGGATCAGATACGTAGGCCTGTTCTTGAGGGGGTGGAAGAGGCGATGTTCCAGCATTGGGAAGGATCAGGCTTCCTGAGAGACTGCGACGAGGATTTCAAAGACACATTCCGCCAGACTGTTCGGAGCATCATCAATCTCCAGGTTTTGGTGCATCAGCGTTACCATCCAACAGACGCTCAAAATGCAATCAAGAAGACCAAAAAGGAACTAATGTACTGCTTCTCGTACAGCGCTGAACAGGTGGAGGCGCTGAAGCGTAATGCTGCTCTTCCCCAGAACCTGGATCAAGTTCGCTCGCTCGACGGGCTTGCAACTGGCGTCTTGAGAGAGGAACTCAGGGCGGCGGTAAGCACGCCTCCAGCGCAGGCAATTCAGCAACAGGAACCGCCACGCACGAAGGCTGGCGACGAGTTGGTCAGAAATCAACCTCAGCAAGGTGAAAGCTCCAAAGCAGTCGAGCGCAAAGATCGCATTGGACAGAGGCTTGTTGCAACTGCTGTGAAGGCTCATCTCCGGCAGCATCACCAAAACGACGGTGATACTGTTATGGGAAACACCGAGTATGATGTATACAATGGCAATGGGGCCAATGGTGGCACTTCACCTGCTGCTCCTGGTCCTCCCACTACCGCTCTTCCTGCTACTCCCGCTCCGCAGGCGCCTCCCTCTCTCGTCACTCCCCTTGCCATCTCGACTGACAATACGCCCATGCCATCGATTGCCCGGGTCGAGAAAGGACTTGCCGCATCTATGTGGGCCAAAGCACCTGGCAGTACCGGATTTCATATCAACGGGCAGGGATCCGCCAACATGAGCAACACTTCCCAGCCAAGATGTCAGGCAGCTTCGGTCAGAATCAGATGTGATTCTGAACGTGATGGAATCAAGGGGCTGGGATCTTCGCGCTATGCCAGCAAGCCGATCGCCCATCAAGAGTGTTTCACGGGCCCTCGGTAAGGGTGCACTATCGGCCACTCGTTACGGAAGCGAAGTTCGGGCTTACCGAACGACGACAAAGGACCACTATTTGCTTGGTTGTGGGATACCTTATGTTTAATAAACCAAGGAAGCCTCGGTCATATGCATCATGCCATAGCCGCTGCCTCCTGCTGATTGATCAACGGCAAACTTGAGTTGCGGATATTTGGCAGAAGGACAGGAAGGGGATAGGGAATGGATTGCGGAATGATTGTAAGGTTTTCAGGCAATCTCTTAGCGAGATATTCCAAGATAGGTCAACAATGTTGATGTTGAGATATTTCTCAGTTGTGGTGAGATTCAGGTGAATGATGATGTTATGTCGGGATGGCTGCCAAAATGCATCACACATCACACTTGAGCGTTGACTCTTTGCTGACATTTGCCTTTATAGGTCTCCAACAGCTGTCGTGAATCTCTGTCCAGTCCGTCGCTCCCATGGAGAGCATCACTCGCCAGCTGCGCAGCCTCTTTGTAGCTGCGGAAGAAGTACAGCTCCTCAACGGCGTGAATGAGCTCCTGGACGTCCATCTTGGAGGCCCCTGGGCCAAGAGGGAGTTCAATCTTTTTGTGAATCTAGAGAGTCTCAGCCGGTGCGTTTACTAAAGTGCTATCTTCATCTTACGTCGCCATTCTCAACCTTGATCTTGTACTCGCGCTGGATGGCGCGCCATGCCTCCTCGGACTGGCCAGTACGACGGGCTTCCTTTGCGCCGGCCTCTTCGGCCTCGTCAGAGGAGACGTCTGCGATTGCAAAGGCTGCCAGGGGATCTTGGTCGTCCATTTTGAAGTTTGGGGGGAAGTGAGTGGATGAGAGGAGAGAGTATGACTGAGTTTTTGGAAGAAAGTTGGTGATAGGACCCACTTGTGTGTTGGTGTTGTGGTTGGTCGACCACAATGAGACACGAAGACGAAGTTGGTTAATTACAAGAATACATACTATTTGGTTTGGCTACACTAACAAGGTGAAGCGTAGTTTACTGCTACTTTGACGACAAGATAATGTTGATTGTTAAAGCGACAAGCGGATGCTGCATTTGTCACGGTGCATTAAAAGGGTGCATTGGGCGAGCGATGAGATGCCAACAGTAGTGAAACACTATACAAAGCCAAAGCAGGCGGTCCAAGGCTCCCATTAGAATAAACCCTCGACTAATTATAGCGATATACAATCTCGGAATGTCCTTCGGTCTCACGGCACACCGAGGTGGAGAGGTCTGATGTAACGACGTGGGGCAGGATCTTGGGAACGCGGGGCACATGTTGGACGACACAGCAACTCTCGAGGGCAAGCATCCTTCACTTTACACGCAATTCTCATATTACTACTCTGACAAGAAAAATGGAGAGTCAGGTCGAGAGACTGGTCGAAAAGGCATGGAAGAAATATGAGCAGACGCCAAAGGACAAGCGGCTATGTAAGTGACCGTCTCATCAACCACCGAGGTTCATGAGCTCTCATGGACGTTAACAGTAGAGATATCATCCAAACTTCGCTCGATTAGAGAGCTATCTACTATTTCATCACTCTACAGAGATATAATACTAATCTGTTCTCATAGTAATTGGCGTCGCCGGTATCCCAGGCTCAGGTACATCAGATTCCCCCTCCTCAACACCATGCTCACCATCACAGGCAAGACAACCTTCTCCCAAATCGTCACGGAGCGGCTCAACACCCGTTCCCTCGCCGCAGATTCGTCCTCTCCAGCACCAGCAACCTTTGTCCCCATGGACGGCTTCCACCTCACCCGCGCCGCCCTCTCCGCCATGCCCGACCCAGCCACGGCTCACTTCCGCCGCGGCGCAGCCTTTACCTTTGACGCGCCCAAGTTCCTCTCCCTCGTCCAGTCTCTCTCTGAGTCTCCCATACCAGCGGAGCCCATCCTCGCTCCCTCCTTCGACCACGCTCTCAAAGATCCGCGGGACGACGACATCGCGGTCCAGCCGGAGCATCGCATCGTTGTGCTCGAGGGCAACTACCTCGCCCTGGACCAGGATACGTGGCGTGATGCGGCCAAGCTGTTGGATGAGGTGTGGTTTGTCGAGGTCGACTTTGAGGTGGCAAGAAGGAGGTTGAGGGAGAGGCATGTGAGGGCGGGGATCGTAAAAGACTTGGAAGAAGGGGATCGCAGGGCCATGGAGAATGACTTGGTAAACGGGGAGGAGATTATCAAGTACCGGCTCAAGGTTGATGAAGTGATTCAGAGCAGGGAGGACGGGAGTTGGGTGCATGAGTGAGACGAATACTCAAGTCATCTTGATAGGATCTTGTATATTCTCTGTTCTCACTGGATATCTCCTCTAAGTATCGTATCTAAGGCTATATACCGTGCAGTAAACCATTTTCACAAAAAAGACACGCAAGCTATAAAAAGCAAAATAGATCCCTACTCCAGCGCTGTGACAAGCAAAGCCAAATCAAACAAACCATTCATCCGACTCGGGTCATGACGTCTCAAAAGTCCGGTGTCTCTCGGCGCTCAGCTTCCGAATCTCGGATGCCATGCTTGACCCTTTGCCCTTGCGAGCTGAGGTGATGGAGCTACGGTCAATACTTTTTGCCACGTCCAGGCCCAGCACGTCGATGAGCTCTGGAATCTCGGCGTGGTCGCGTGTCGACTTCATGCGGTGACACCACGTCACCCTCTTTTCCTCCTCGCCGTGGTGCTCACCATTACCATTATGTTGCCCCTGATCCTGCGGCTCCTCGAATGCGCCCATAGGATGCGCCGTCTCGCTGCGCGGTGTCGTGACGGGGGTGAGAATATCGTGCGGCTCAAATAGGAACTCGCCGCCGACCTGCCGCTGGTCGCCCATCTTGAGGACGTTGCCGGTGGGGAGCTGCTTGACGCCCTGGACGATGCTGTCGACTATGCTCCGCGTCATGCTCTTGCGCATGTAGGCCGGCTTGGCGCCCATCTGGAGCGTCTTGGACATGCCGAGGGCGTCAAAGAGAGACCGAGTCGGGTCCGTGTACACGGGGAAGCGGCAGTTTGTCTCATGGACGTACATGTCGATGAGGGCCGGGTCGCCGCAGCCGATGACGGCGATGAAGGTGCTGACGGGGAGGCGGAGGAGCGTTTCGGGGGTTACAGCCTCAGAGAGAGAGCGGAGGAATTCTTGGCAGTTCTATAGTCGCATCGTTAGGATGTTACATGTTTCCTATGGGCTCAGACTTTGACGTACGCCGCAAAAGAAGTGCCGGACAAAGATGATGAGCACGCGTCGGGCGACATTACTGCCGGTGTAGAGGCTCTTGAAGGGATGCGACTTTCCATGGCGATCTAGGACGATGTAGTTCTGGATCTTTTTGAGGGTTTCGGGAGAGGGTATATCGTTGTTGGTATCGACCTCGCCTTCAAAGTCCACGGGATGCGTCTTGTCGATCTTTACCGACTGCGGAGGAGTTTTGCCCTTGGTCGAGACAGCCTTGCGAGGTATGGCGAAACTGCCATTCGGTTGCGCAGGCTTCTCATAGTTCCCAGCCTCGAGGGCCTTTTCGTTGGCCTCGTCTTCGTCGGACTGAATCGACGTGGGTTGTGGAGGAAGTGTCGGGGCTCGATCGACAGTGGGATGTTCGTGGGCCATCTTTTCTTGTGGCTTTAAGGCTGGTGCCTGTGGGTGAGAGTCTGTCATTTCTAGTACAATGATCCTACTGAGTAGTTGTCTGGGCAGAGAATGAGAAGGGAGAACAGTGCTTCATAGAGGAATTGGCCTGTAAGCGCCGCCAACGTCAGTGGATGAGACCAGGGAAGGCTGGAGTCAAGAAATCAAGGCCCAGGGGCACTGGGCGGCCCGAGGGTGGCGCCGCTAGAGAGGGCTCCGACTTATAGGCACCGGCTCTGGTGGAGAAACGTTGCGTCGTTTCAGGGACCGTGCCACGCAGCTCACGAGCCTGTCGAGGTGACAAGGTGAGAGAGGTCATCGCGAAAGGTGAATCGTTACGGTATACGAGAAAGAGAGGGGAGACGTGGCGAGGTTTCAAGGGTCGACCTACAGTACAGGAAGTCATTCCCGTCCGTGAATTGGTGGCCACGGCACCCTTGGGCTAGCAATGCCCTGGATTTAGCGGGTTGGGCTTGACTTTAGCCGCTGGTGAGGTCATAGTCCAGCTTAAGCTTGGCGGGTGATATTCACAATGAGGTTACATACCCTACAACCTTCAGTTCAAGGTCGGTGTCATGGCTACTAGATGCAATCCAGAGCATATAAAGCGTACAGTTTTCATGTCGTACACACTCCGAGCATGTACAAATTGGGAAGGATGCTGCGCCAAGTGTTTGTAATCTTAGGTACAGTACTACCTGATGATCAGGGTTGGGTGTAAGTCGATGCATTGTTGGTTTGTGGAAACACCAAAACTGCAAGGTCGTGGCGTATGAAACAAATCGGCGTGTAACCGCGCGTCGAAGGCAAAGAAGCCATGGCTTGACATGACCGGAATTAATACTGTAGACATGTCTATGCGCATAGGGTTTTCCAACCCTGAAGCACCGAGTCTGTCAGATGATTATGGTGTCTATGCGTGACAGTAGAACCATATCTTGACATCACAAGTTGACTGGATATTGGACTAAAGAAGATATCAAAACCGTCATATATACATGTCATGTTTCTATTCTTCTTCTTCGAGAATGTCCGTTGTTTGTACTACACCGCACAGTCCTTGACATGCTGCCTCGCGTGTCAAACGTGTGACGATGGATGCACCCACTTTCATCATGTCAAAAATCTGCTGTGGGGACCTGAGGTTGACAGAAACGGTCCCGCAGTGTCGTGGTGATAGCTGGTTGCATATTTTCGACAACCCAAATCAAATCTTGGTGGGGTAACGTCTTCCCACTCATCCAACCCTCCCACCGATTTGCCTCTTTTTGACAGCAGCATTGCTCTCTCACTGTATCGCTGTTAGCCAAGATGGCAGCCCAAGTACCCACTGAAGCTCTCAAGGAGCTCAACGGTAAGCCTCTCTTCTGCCGGACGCCGAGAGCCTCTGGCGCAGATTAGACCCGCGCAAGCTGATATCAACCGCCCCGCAGTGGCCGAAGGCTCTCAGAGCACCGGCACCTCCGCCCAATCCAAGACCGATGCCGCCGGCGACGAGCACGGCGGCGATGATTCCGAAGACGATGCCGATCATGCCGACGGCGCCGCTGCTCCCACCGATGGAGCCAAGAAGAAGAAGAAGAGAAAGCCCAAGAAGAAGAAGAAGAACCCCACCAGCCAGTCTGATCCTCCCCGCGTCAAGATCAGCCAGCTATTCCCCAATAACTCGTACCCCAAGGGAGAGGAGGTCGAGTACAAGGACGAGAACAACTACCGCACCACAAACGAGGAGAAGCGTCACCTCGACAACCTCAACAGCGATTTCCTGACCGACTTCCGCGAGGCGGCCGAGATTCATCGCCAGGTGCGCCAGTGGACGCGCAAGAATGTCAAGCCTGGTCAGAGCCTGACTTCGATCGCCGAGGGCATCGAGGACAGCGTCCGCGCCTTGACTGGACACTCTGGGCTGGAGGAGGGAGATGCCATGAAGGCTGGCATGGGCTTCCCCTGTGGTCTGAGTCTCAACCATTGCGCTGCGCACTATACCCCCAACGCCGGCAACAAGGTGGTCCTGCAGCAGGAGGACGTCATGAAGGTGGACTTTGGTGTTCACGTCAACGGCCGTATCGTGGACTCGGCCTTTACCATGGCATTTGAGCCCAAGTACGACAACCTTCTCCAGGCTGTCAAGGAGGCGACCAACGCCGGTATCCGCGAGGCGGGCATCGACGCCCGCGTCGGTGAGATCGGAGGCATCATCCAGGAGACCATGGAGAGCTTCGAGGTTGAGATTGACGGAACGACGTACCCCGTCAAGAGTATCCGCAACCTGACGGGCCACAACATCCTGCCCTACAGCATCCACGGCACAAAGGCGGTGCCCATTATCAAGAGCAACGACCAGACCAAGATGGAGGAGGGCGACGTCTTTGCCATTGAGACGTTTGGCAGCACCGGAAACGGACACGTCCGGGACGACATGGAGACGTCGCACTACGCGAAGCGAGGAGACTCGCAGCACGTTGACCTGCGGCTGAGCTCGGCCAAGTCGCTGCTCAGCGTCATCAACAAGAACTTTGGCACTCTGCCGTTCTGCCGGCGGTACCTGGACCGTCTGGGCCAGGACAAGTATCTGCTCGGGGTGAGTGGCTGCGACTCGTGGACATTGATGAATCAGAAGCTGATACTCCGTAGCTCAACAGCTTGGTCAACAGCGGCATTGTCGAGGCGTACCCGCCCTTGTGTGACAAGAAGGGCTCGTACACTGCTCAGTTTGAGCATGTAAGTGGACCACTGTCTATAGGGAGTGAAGTGAGCAACGGCTAACCTGTTTATAGACCATTCTGATCCGACCGACCGTGAAGGAGGTTGTCAGCCGTGGAGATGACTACTGATCTGATAACTGTGATATATACAAACAGGGATATTGTGGTGGATTGCAAGAAGGACTCTGAGACACGACTCTCCTCTTGTTGATAGCGTACATGCCTCTGGTGGAAGACTATCACTGCTAAGCTAAAAATCATGACTATAAGTGTTTATTTGAGCAAGCTGAACCATTTAAATATATTTGATGATTGTGTCTTTCTCATCTCTGCCACAATTGACCATGGGCAACGAGGGCATTTTGTCTAATGCCTTGACATCTCCAAGGCATGTATAACGGTCCATCGGCCATGCAACAATCTGGCCATTTCTCTGCAAGATCTCGATCGATCGGTAGCAAATATTAGTGGCTGATCGTGGAGAAACAAGAGGAAATCAATGATAAGATTGTCTGCAGCAACGGTTCTTGCACATTCCAGCTTCAAAAGACCCTGAAAATTATGATCTCAGTTGTCGTCAATCCCTTCCCGATTTCCACTATCCCATGGAGAAGAGAAGGTCGTAGGTCAAAGCTCGTTGGTTGATCGCCAAAGCCCTAGCTCCTCTTCTCCGGTTTTTCCCCATTCACTGACGCATTCGCCACTTTGTGGCTCAGCCCGGTTTTGCCCAGAAGCTGGCACGGCTGGCAACCCTGCACGAGACCATCCAGGCTTCTTGGCTCCGAAGCGCCGGCTGCTCCTCAGGGAAAAAGGCCTCCCTGCTGGCCGGACCAATCGCAGACGCCGTGAAAACTTGGACACCCGAGGCTTTCTCGTTACGCTTTACCCCAAAAAGCTAGGTGCTGGCTAGATCGGGTTTAGCGGTCTGTGTGGCAACGCTCGGACCAAACAGCCGAAGGCCGGAGATAGCGAGTTTCTTCACATGCGGGATCAAATTTATCAGGAGCCAATCCTCAAAGAAAAAGGCCGCATCGCTCGCTCATCTTTACCCTCACTTCCGTCACTTTCGATCGCCACTGGGGATCACTTTGTCGTCGTTTTTTCCAGGGATATATAATCGACGGGCGTCACTGTTCCTTCTTCCTTCGTTTCTTGGCTCAGTAATTCAAGAGTCCACACTTCCTGATCCACCACAGCTTCCGGCACTACAGGGAGAGCAAGAAAAAAAAAGTTAAGACTCACATCCGAAAGCTTCAATCTTTCATCAACAAACCATCATCGGCATCGACCTACGACACATCCTACAATCCAACCGTCAAGATGAAGGTCTTTTCCAACCTGGTTACCTACAACTACTCCTGGGAGGAGGTATCAACGGCCAACTGGCGAAAGTACGGCCCCTGGAACAACAAGTCGGAGCACGTTATCGCTGTCGACACCCTCTCACGCGACGTCGACCCCGAGACAGGCATTCTTCGAACTGAGCGTCTCATCACCTGCAAGCAGACCGTTCCCGACTGGATCAAGACAATCATTGGCGGCACCGGCGACGAGACCTACATGTACGAGGCCAGTTACGTTGACCCCGTCAACCGCACCCTCACCATGGTCAGCCAGAACTTGACCTGGAGCAACCTCGTCAACGTTCAGGAGGAGGTTGTCTACAAGCCCTTTGGCGACCATCAGACCCAGTTTCTGCAGACTGCCAACATCACCGCCCTGTGCGGTGGCTGGCAACGCATCAGGAACAGCATCGAGGATACAATGGTGCATCGCTTCAAGGAGAACGCCGTCAAGGGCCGCGAGGGCTTTGAGCGTGTCCTGATGATGAGCCGCATGGCTTTTGCCGAGGAGAAGGCGCGTCAAACCGTAATGCTATGAGCGTTCACGCACCATCGCACCTGATCCTCACTGCATCCTCACCGCCCTGAGGATTGCGCACCAACACCCATCTCCACTACTCAAGACCTGTTACACCACCTCCTGAGATTACGACGACACGGCATTATACACTGGCGCGAAAAAGGGAGAAAGAGAGAGCCTTTTATCTGAAGCATTTACATATCGGACACGGCGTTTAAGAGGGTCAAAAAGTTTTATACAAAAAGACGGAGGCGCGGAGAGCTTGGGATGATGCAATGATGCTTCCCTTTGTTTGCTTCCTAGGGTCACGACCCAGTTTGCTTGTTGGTTAGGAGTTGTTCGGTTTATACCCCCGGTCTCATTAGACAGTCGAGAGCACGAGGACTTCTGGGGATTTGACCCCGGGTTCAACGCCTAGAACGGGCTTGTTTAGAGTCACGATTAGAAATTAATTAATCAAGACAAAAACCTATGAATTTGAACATTGTCTATTTCGACTTGTGATCCATTGCGACTGTGGTGAGAATTTGAGCGGTATAGCCGACGCGGCAGAAGCGAATCTCACACACCCACCATCTTCGCAAACCCGCCCACCGCCTTTCAATAGTGCATTCCCGGCATTCGCTATTTCTGGCGCCGAAGTGCCCTCCCAGCCTCCTTCTCCAAGCCCGCTCCCGTCCGGCCGGCCATCGGCCCTTGGAGGCTTGAACAACGGTTCTCTAGCGTACTTTATCGTCGGGCATCACCAGGCACGGCTGGTCCAACATCTCCGCATCGTGTGGGCCGGCTTCATCCGGAGATGGAGATGGGACACACGACACTGCAATGATTGGCTGGCGGCTGCGGAGAGTAGAAACTCAAACGGAGGGATGAGGGTTCTTTGATGGTTCCTTTGTTTCCACAACAGATGACTAACTTAGGTCACTTCACAAGTCTTATCATACATAACCTTGGGAAGAGCAAAGGCTGCAAACGTGATGTGTTATGATAGTCGTCGGGTCATAAAAGTGGACAAATGCTCGCATCATGCGTATATTGACTACCTACAAGACCAAAAGGCCACAACACATTGCTACCAATTGTTAGATTGATCGTCGTTCGTGCCTACCTACAGTTAACCGCCAACTAATATATGGCGTCCTCGCCGTATCATACATCGGTCCAAAATTCACTGGGCCTTCTCCATGCCCGTTCTGAAGTCCTGTGTCCTATTCCCGTCGTTCGTCTGACCCCATGTCATCGTGGGTTCCGACACCCATCACCAACGCCATCGTATCTCGAGGAACGATGGCAGAGTAGACGGAGGTATGTGCTCAGCACGTCCATGTCATAGCTGGCTTCTATCAAAAAAGTGAACTTGAGTGATTTGATCCAGTCGTGACAGAGAGGACAAGATATTTACTCACCTATCTACACTACGGCGTCTCTACCTTGATGCAAAATCACAGCCAGAGATGGGTTGAGTATGGTTATAGTGACTATGACTTGGTCACGGTAGCAAGTAGACTTACCAATAATTGTAAAGTATCCCTCAATGAATATGAGCATGGCGATATATGGGGCTTGAATTTGTAGCCGTAATAGGGATAAATTAGCTGTCTAGGTACTTTGCGGTCATGAGAGGGGTTCCATATTGAAGAAGATGTCGAAATATTTAACAATTTGGTGGGTAATTGACCGTCTGTGATCGATATAGTTACGTTGAACGAGGAGCTGTAGGCTGTAGCAAAGTCTGCCCCAACATTGTCACCGTCAATGGCATCAGGACCAGTTGAACTCATTACCAAATCAACACAAATATTCAATAGCTTAATGCTATTCTTTACAAAGATGATGTCAGTAAAGGAATACACGACATGGAAGCACAGTTCACGATTGAGACATTACGCAACGTTGTGATATAAGCCGGGTCTTATTTCATCTTGCCCGCTTGTTGCCTTTATATATATAGGCTAAACTCATCCTCGCACCTCCCATCCGATCCTTTCATCCCCTGAAGCCATCTTTCGTGCGTGAGTTTGCCAGCCTTTCCAAGAAACCGGTGCCAGCCATGCTGCCGCACTCCCTTACTCATCACCACTCTCAACGTCCTCATCGGAGCTGCTGCTGCTGCTGCTCTCCTCCTCCTCCTCCTCCTCCTCCTCCTCGCTGCCTACGCCCCCAGACTCGCCCCGGGTGTCGCCCAGGATGGCCTCGAGCTGCCGTCGCAGCCGCAAATCCTTCTTGCGGGCATCCCTCTTGCGGCGCCGGAGTATGTCGTCGCAATAGATGGGCAGGATGCCCTCCAGGGAGTCCTGGCGACGCGGCTCCCAGAACATGGCGGCGCGGGCGGCTACGTGCCATAGCTGGAGGGCCTGGTAGGTGCGCAAGACGTCCTCGTCGTCGTTGCTCAGGATGCCCTCTTCCTCGTCGGGGAGGAGCGCGTGGAATGCCTCGGCGGTCTTCTGGCAGAGGCGGAGGGCGACAAGAGGAGCCTCGCCGAGGGCCGTGCTCTTGTAAGCCGGCATGTTGTTCATGTGGTCCTGGGTGAGCTCCTGGTCCATGCTGGCAAAGACCTGTCGCTCCTTGCGAGCACGCTTGACGCGGTCCTCGTGCTCCTTGGTAAGTACATCCGTGATGAAGGGTCCGTTGTTGTAGTCGTGATTAGCTGCGTTGTGGTCCTCGGTGTACTAGGCTGCGAGGGCCATGTCGAGCTGGTCACGGCACAGACGGATGTGCATGCGGAAGAGGACAACGTCACGAATCTCGAGGAGCCAGTCGCTCTGGTCAAAGACGCCATCATCGTCGCCGGGGATCTCGGGATATGCGATGTGGGCGAGGTGAAGGTCCCAGACGCGGCGGAGGACGCGGACAGAGATCTCGCCGTACTTGGCCACAAGGGCTCTGGAGAAGCCGTGGAGTTCCTGATGGTCATATCCCTGATAGTCGTCGATCTCTCGGCAGAGGGGGGCAATCTTCTCCTTGAGGGCCTCGTCGGTAAGATCATGAATGTCGCCGAGAATGTCCCAGAGTCTGGTGTTGCGTCGAAGTACGTGAGGCAAGGTGAGTGCGGATGATTGGGGTGCAGGCTCAGACTCGGGAGAAGAGCTGTTGCTCTGCTCAGAGGCTTCGCACCATGGGGGAAGACAGGTGATGAGTCTCTCGGGGAGGTCTGCAATGGCCGCCATAGTGGTGAAATTGGATGTGCGTATATTTATACTGGCCGGTGAGTTGCAATGAGACGACTTGAGGTATGAAATGAGGGAATCGAGTTGCAATGAGATGACTGAGATATGGAATGAGAGAATTGAGTTGCAATGAGATGGCTTGAGGTACGAAATGAAGGAATCGAGTTGACGGGACGAAGTACGGCCGGAGCGAAGAGCCCTCCTAATATATTCTCTCGAGTCGTCTTGGTGTATTCAACCATTGATGTTACAATGGCCTCGGTTCAAGGGAAGCCAACGATTATAGCCAAACAGCTCAACTCGAAGATAGACGAGATTGATGAACGAGGCGTCCAAGTCGTTCGTGCTGTTTGGCCCTGCGTTATAGCGGAAAACGCCCTTAATAACTATGTTTCCTGGCCCTCGTTTGATCGTGACGGAATCTGGCTGGCGTTGGTGGAAAAGTTGACGAGTAGTAAACGATTGAAAACGACGGAAAAGGTGGCTTGTTTATCGCGATAATAGTAAACCGATATACAACGCATCAAAGGGTATCATCAAAACGCCGTCCCCAATCCTCCAAGGCCCTGGAACCGCCTGTCCCAGATACTGCTGCCCCTATGAGGCAACTCAAGCTGCGCGAGCCCACAGAGGTCTTGCTCTTGGTCCGAACGATCCGCCATCTCAGTTTCGAGGTCCATCTTTTGGCTGTATAGATGACACCTCGAAGTAGACGTGCGCGAAGCTCTCTCACCTCTTCCACATGTTGGGTTCTCCCATCGGAACACGCACTCAAGAGGCGGGCGGCTGAGGATTATTCCCGACAGTCTTGTACAGATCCCGCAGCTCAAACTCCTCGTACCCCCCCTCTGGTATCTCCCCAACCACCCTCGCCGGCTGTCCCGCAACAATCGAGAAGCTAGGGATGACCATGCTGGGCGGCACAACCGTACCGTCCAGGATCTTGACGTAGTCCTTGATAATCGCAAACTCGCCAATGGTGCACCCCTTGCCGATCTGAACGTGGTTCCCCACGGCGGCTGCCTGGACAACCGTGCTCTGGCCGACAAAGACGTGGTCGCCCATCCGCAGCGGCATGTATGTAAAGGCGCCCTTGTAGATGCGGCCCGGCGGGCGTAGCAAGGCGCCGTGGGCGAGGAAGCAGTAGCGGCCGATGGCGACGGCGGTGTGGTTCGCGGGGGCTCCGCTAGACGACGACGAGGGTGCGGTGCGCGCGAGGTCGCCGCGGATCATGACATCGGACTGGATGACGGTCTTGCCGCCGAGCATGATGTTCTGGGTGCCGACGAGGCTCGCCTTGCGGGCGATCTTGTTGCCCGTCTCCTACAAGGACACGTTAGCAGCGGTTGCAGGGAGGAGGGACGTTGCTCAGAGAGGCTCACGGTCTCGATGTACTCGCCCTTGGGAGCACGGCGCGACATGATGGGCGGTGTCGAAGCCGGAGTCGACGGCCGGGACGGAGGGCGGAGGCGGAGGCTGATGGGAGGTGTTGGTGGCCGGTTGCAAGGCCGAGATTATGGGCGGGTGGGGCCGGCCATTTCAAAGAGATGTGGAGCTCTCTCTATCTTTGGGTTGTCGAGACTGCACCAAAATGGGCCGCAGACAAAGGCCACTTTGGTCTAATAAATCGTATGATGCTGTGATGGGGGAAGCTTGACCGCCCGTGATTAAGAGCCAATTTTGTCCAGCCTCTATTTTCAGTTGGTTGTGGGTTTGACGGCGGTTGCGTGAGGCAGAAAGATCAAGTGTCCAGGAGCCAACAGCCGTTCTTTCAAGCACCAACAACATGAAGCCAGCAAAGAGGCATTTTAGAGCTGCATTTGTTTGGCATTGGCAGTAGGGTTAAAAACGCCTTGTCATGTTTCGTTTCGAATAAAGACAAGCTTGAGCGGCCTGCGCGGTAGTAGGAAGAACCAACAGCGACGTGGGTCCTACAAAGATGGAGTGCAACCAACAACCAACACCAAAGGGTTGTTTGTTCAATGGAAGCCCGTTTTCGTCCTCCTCCCAAGGCCTTTTCGGTAACAACAAGAGGTTGGTAGATGTGGGTGACACCACCACCTGCAAAGCTTTGAGTCTTGTGCAGCTTGAGTGCATGCGAGGCCATGTGTTGGTTTTCGTGCTCTCAAAGCCTCGGTTCTCTTGAACCACTAACTAGCCCAAAATTCGCCGGCTTCCCCTCTCCCGTCCCGTGCCGCAAGCCATCGCAACGGTCCCCATTTAGCTTCAGCTCGACGAATGACAACAAGGGACGCTACCTGGGCAGTGGAGATCAAGGTCGGGTATCTCACTGTGGATGCGGGAACGAGCCAATCAGGCCTCGGCAGCGCGTCTGTTGGGCGCGTAATTCCTTGGGCACTGCCTGCCGTTTCCTTCCGCACTTGAGTCTCTCTGTCCTCCCTGCTTTGCGCCATGGCATAGTAAAGCCCTCCCCGATGAATTCTCACATAAGGTACTGAATAATATGTGCTCGCTCTAATCTCAATTGATGCACGGAAAAGGGAGGGAAATGAAAAAGTGAGATTATGGCGTTTGGTCGCTGCGTTTCGTGCAGCGACGCTAGCGTTGCGGAAACAAGCCAAGAGAAAACACAAGCTGAAACGACGAGGTATCACTTCTCGGGGCTTTAGATAAATTGGATCCCCTGGGGGAGAGGGGGGGGGGAGGTTCGCCTGCAGCACACCAGCTGGCGTCGCAATCTGTCTCATCTTGACT
>JAJODA010000623.1:0-15729 GCA_021730345.1 Fusarium cicatricum
ACTCCAGGGATGGAAGAACCTTCGGAACGACAAGGGATCCGGAAGTGTTATGGGAAGTGTTCGAAGTCGCATGGGCCCCTGGAGGGTCAGCGAAGGAGATGATGCGTCGGTGATTGACGTTCCCAAGAGGAAGAGCAGCCTTAGCAGGGTACCAAGCTTCACAAAGGGATTTCTGTGAAGGGATCAAAGGGGGGACTGGAAACGGAGGAATGGACGACATAGGATAATGAGATGGCGTGCATATGATAATAGGGCGTTGAAGCATTGTTCTGGAGAATTGGTAATAATGGAAACACATGGGCGACGGGCACGGTGGATGGTTATGGCAGATGGTACTAAGTGTATTTTTGAAGCGTGTCGTGGAATTTGGCTTTAGGTAGGAACAATGAGAAACTTGCACTGCTACTAAGTGGCCAGTAGAACGCCCTGTGATGATGAGTCTTGTAAGGTGGTCTTAATTCGTGGTATTATAAGTGTACAGGTGTCGCGTCGTGATGAGATTGGCGTATGCTCCATTTCTTTTTAGCCAACATAGCATATCGTACATGGCTGATAACCTGGCTCATGTCCGAAATCCGTCATGATGAGAGGGTCGTCAGCCGGGGTTGGTCAAGTCAACCTTGTTATACAGAGCGAGTTCAGTCCTTCTTGACAGGCTCGGACGTGGTTTCGGAAGGGTTTTCGGAAGGCTGAGGCTTTTCCATACCCATACGGGCCATGAGATCCTGCATCATGGCCTCCATCTTCTCCTCATCCTCCGGGTCCACGACGCCTTGCCGGCGAACTGCGGCCTGGCTCCTCTCGCGCAGCTCTTGGACCGAGCACAGATCAAATCCCCACGAGATGCCCCCCACCAGGAAGACGGCGAAGCTCATGACGTTGAGCGTGGCGAGCCCGAGGGCTGACGCGGCGAGCAGAGAGCGGTCCGAATAGTCAAACTTTGCCGGGCTTCGGTTGCCCGTGTAGAACCTGGGTAGCGAGTCCAGCCGCCTCCGCAGCACTGAGCGTCGTGAGATGGCGATGGACGCGGCCAGGAACCCGGCGCCGGCGAAGACCAGGCCCAGCTGCCTAACTTGACGGACCCATGGTGAAAACGTTGGTGGTGGACTCTGACGGGATGTCTTATCCTCGGTGTCCTTGACCACGGGCGTGCTGGCGGTATCCGGCATGACAGCGTAAGAGCTTGCCATTGAATGACAAGTAACTTCCGAGGCAGGAAAGACGGTAGAGATTTGATTCTACAATAGTTCAACGATGCTGTGGTATGCTGGATGGAATTGTTCAATTGCTTGGAGATTTGACAGTTGCTGAGAATGCGAGTTTCCTCAACTAACCAATCAGCAGAAAAGTAGCCGCCCGATCAATGCATAAATATATCTTCCGTTCGCTTAGGTGCATTTCAATCCAACGTTGACTCTTCGACTCCATCAAACTCAAGATCAAAACTACCTTAATCAAAACCTCAATTCAGTGCTTCTGTCGTAAAGCACATATGACCCAATTGGTTAGCACCTTTATGCGAGGTACCTTACACTTTTTGTGTCTGGCACAATGGCATATTCTGCGATAGCTTCCGTCTCAGTGCTTTGATTTGCATTTGCCGAAACATCACCAGACTTGGGCATTGTCCTACCTTGATAACCCCGCTAAAATCCTCGCAAGTCCTCGTCGACTGCTATCAGATCGAGACTTGCTGCGATGAGTTGCTGCAGTCCAAGATACCTCATGGTTAAGTTGATGAGTGGTAGGGATGCATCTTCCGGGGTAGCAGCCCCGCTTATAAGGATTGCTCCTGTGATCCCATCTGCTTTATTTCAACGTCAATGCATATACAACTCAACCAACAGACAGACACCAGCTGAATAGAAATATCGATCTGGTTTTCATAATTATACTATCACAGCTCAGAGCTCGATTACTGATTTTTACCACGGAACAACCTCATCTTTGAGTTTTTCAGCTTAAGAGGTCCTTGACCACTCGAAGCGGATCTCATATATCTCTTTCGAGAGTTACGCCATCACATCATACCAACATGCCAAAACCAAAGAGCAAAGCGTCCAAATCATCCAAGACGGGACCTGCGACTCCTCAACCAACCCCAGCCGTCATTCCTTCATGGCCCGTCTTTAAGCCTCCGTTGCCCATCGTCGATCTCACGCCTGAACCTCATCCATCGACATCCAAGGTCATTCTCATCCCCTCCTTCTTCCCTCGTTCCCTCTGCCGTGACTACGTGGCATTTCTCAAGACGCTCCCTCTCCAAACTACGCCAGGCCGTCCGAAACGGGGCGACGCAGTTCGAGTCAACGATCGCTTTCAGGTCGATAGCCCAGACTTTGCTCTTCGTCTCTGGGAAGAAACAGGGCTCAAGGACGTGGTGCTAGAAGGCGACGTTCAAGAGCGATGGTGAGTTTGTTCAGATCTGTTTACAACCTGCTGCTGCTGAAATTACGGACTGCTAATGCTGTTGTAGGGGCGGTGAACCTGTCGGGTTGTCTCCCAATATTCGAGTGTACCGCTACTCCAAAGGTCAATTCTTTGACTGTCACTGTAAGTACACGTCCTTTGCTGTCTTACTGGTCCGGACAGTGTTATCGACGCTGCTCACCCTCCGAGCCAAGCCTGACGCTATGAACCCCATGACATATCAGGACTATGCTTTGGCTAACATGTCCTAGATGACGATTCCAACAACCTCACGCTGCCAGCGGACCCTCCCTTGCCAGTCCGAACTACTTGGACGTTACTCCTTTACTTGACATCGCCTGCCGAAGGTTGTATCGGCGGAGAGACGGTCTTCTACCCAAATGACCGCCAGTCATCTCGAGAGGAGATTGCGGTCCCTCTCGAAACGGGCATGCTCCTCCTGCACAAGCACGGGGATGATTGTCTCCTCGTAAGGCCATCTCTTCTTGGTCCATACCACAGCCATGCGATAGAGAAGCTTAGCTGACAACTGTTCGCCAATCTAGCACGAGGGACGTGAGGTTACTGCGGGCGAAAAATGGGTTCTTCGTACAGACTTGTGCGTTAGGCGATGATTTGGACATGTCACGTCTTTTCACAGCGAGATGGGAATTATACGCCAAAAATTTAACCTTCCCGGACTCGGAACTACCAACCACGGACCACGCTTCTCGGCCCAATTTCTTTTAACCAGAGTTCACAGTCCCATCGGTTCTTGTATGTAATATGCCCCGATGCCGTTTATGCGTCCATATCCTTCATATTAGACGCCGTCGCTCTCAAGACTCCAGCGCTGTGCAACCCAAGACATCCGGATCTCCCTAGGGCCCATGACTTACTCCTCATCAAAGTCGCCAATCAGACCGGCAAGTCTGTCCATGGCATTCTCCTCCTCCGTTTCATTCTCGGTTGATTGTACTTCATCTACGGCGGTCTCCTCTTCGCCGGCTTCTTTCTGGCCCTCGTTGTCGCTGCTGACGGGAAGCTCCGGTTTGTCAAGGTTGAGTGATCTCTCTCCTTCGCCCATTTCTGAAAGCGACGTCTCAGAGCGCGAATGGCAATTATCAGAGTAGCTCTCGTCCTCATGGCCAAAGACCGTCAGTGGCTGTCCACGATGAACAATGGTCCCGTCTGGCAGGCGTTGATGAACTTCCGGTCCCAGACCAGGCTGAACTGGAATGCCTTCATTCTTTGGAGTAGAAATCCCGTTCGAATCCGCGTGAAAGAGTGGCTTGTGAGGATGGGTCGCCCTCCTTGCTACAATAGACGAGCTGGGATCGTATTTCTCTCCAAGTGCAATGCGGCACATGACCCGGTGGAAGATCCAGGGGAAGCTGATGAGTGGCATCGACTTCGGTTCAAGCTTGCGAGGCTGCAGGATGTGTCCCGCGTCGTTGATTGGCCCTCGATGATGCTCGTAGAGCGCAATCTTCGTCTCTTCCTCGGTGACTGTGTACATGGCTGCTACGAAGCGGTCAATCTGCTCCGTCAGCTGACCGCCCGCCGCCTCGTAGCACATGTCGCAAAATCGATCCTTCAGCGCAGTGTATTCGCGACGAAGATCCTCTTGCATCTTGTAGTCCGAGCCCACGGCAGGCTTGGACATGGCGAAGCCTGTCCAGAGCTCGAACTCGGTCTTGAGGTGGTGCTGACTGAGCAGCCGGCGCAGCGAAGTATCGTACTGAGATTTGATCTTTCTTGCCGCTTTGAGAGTTTCGTTATCAAGCTCGTACTTTTTGATGATGCGCTTGTCAAATGGGCTGTCCCAGATCGGGTTGAACGCGACCGCCTTGTTCACAACCTTGTCGAAGATGACTCCGAGGGCTTTCGTAGAAATGTACCTGTTCTTCTTCTCCATAAAGTGTGGCCACTTTCTGGGTTGTTGGTCGCGCCTCAGAACTGCCGGATCTCCAGTCTTGGGGTAATCCACTGCCTTGGAGTGCAAGGCTGCCAGCTCCAGACCTGAGTATATAATTAGGAACGAGTATTACAAAGTTTGGATGCAACGCTGATACTTACATCTCGGGGACATTGGGCCAAAGGCATCTGCCTGGGCCAGATGAGACGTCGCAATGAGAGGCAGCGTATCGTTCTTCAGGTACTTGACAAAAAAGTTTCTGAGATCATCCACGTTGACGTCTCGGTCCAGCTGAGGAGGTTTGGGGCCTGCGTAGTTCATGGGTGGATAGTTCCAGATCTTAGGCATCAATGCCGGCTCCCACAAAACAAAGAAGTCATCGCCGTCGAGATCACCACCGGACAACATGTTGGGCACCGGCCTATCCCCTGTTGCAGGGAATACTACGACGTCCTTGAGGTGGTGCAGCTTCGCACAGTCCACCGCCTCGACAACGCGGATATCTCCTGGGTGCAGTGACGGGTTACGGCCGACGAGGCACACGCCTCGGATAACGTGCGTCTTGTTGTAGCGCTTCGAGTCGCTTATCTGGAGGAAGATCTGGGGCAGTTTGCTGGGATCTTTGTGCTTGAAACCCTCTGTCGCACAGGAGTGGCCTCTCAGTGTCTTCGTCTCGTCCACACAACCAAGGACAAAGGCGCTCTTGTCAACTTGAATTCTTGCCTTCTCTTTGAGAAGCTTAAGGGACCAGGAACGCCACAGGCTAAGAACGTTGACAACGAAAGGTTCGCGTATATCATCCGTCCTGAAGCCAGCCTTGAGTAGCTCGGCGATGTTGAGATTTGTATGTTGCTCGTCAACAAACTTGGTCAGCATTTCAATAGCCACGGCGTTGTCTTTCATGGCTAGCTCATAGTTCTGCAGCTGTTGATCAAGCAGGGTCGTAAACGATTTGATGGGAACTCCAAGAGATTCAAGGATGGTGATGGTCTGTCTGTTGAGGGTAGCTGTTGCGAAGCTGGCACAGCGGATGATTTCGAGGCCCTTGGAGTCGGCCTCAAACTTCTTCTGAGACTCACGAATATGCACCTCCGTACTTTTGGCGTCTGGCCAGAGAGCCAAAACACCCTTGCAGCCACCCATGCGGAACTGGAAAGCTGATGGTTTGTCAAAGATGTCAAGGGCCATGTCCTCGTTGACCAACTGTGCCACGAACTTGGAGATCTTGCCTACGCCGTCAGTGAAGCAGTGTCCGTTTCTTTCGATGTCCGGGATCTCGCGGGTGGCAGGGCAAGAAATGCCACGGACTTCTCGAGTCGTCGAGAAACACTGTCCAAGTCGCGCAGCATACTTGGCTATGACCCTGATGTGGCTGAACTGCCCCATCCAGTTGCGAATGTCGTCGCAAGAGGTATGATCTGTAGGGCAGAAGAAGTATGCGCCATTGACCCTGAGCTGCGAGTTACCGAAGGCGAGAAATTCGTAAACTCGGTCACCGATGCGAATGCCTTGGTACATTGTCCGGAGTACCTTCTTGTAAATTTCATCGTTTTGATCCTTGTTTATGGCTATTCTTCCCTGCTCCAACTCTTCGACGAACTGGACACGAAGAAAACGGTCTTCCAGATGTTTGTATCGGCGCATAACGCGGTTGGATACCTCTACAACAGGAGTGTTGAAGCGAATCGTCGTGGGAGTGATTACTGCCTTGCGCACGACAGCACAGTACGGCGGGATTCTGGTGATTGGAGAAAACGCGTCGGCTTCGATTTTCTTGAGAACAGCCATTGGGTCCTCATTGGGTTCTTTCTCATCGGCCAGGTGTTCGAGATAGAACCTGGCTTTGTTTGGCTTCAAGCTAACAAGCTTTTCCAAGAACTCGAGGGTGATGGTGTGCTCGTTGAGGATACCTCTGGAGATGCAAACTTCGAGCTGGTATCGGACTTCAAAAGGCAGCTGAATGGTTTGATCAGAGGATTGTTCAAGCATCTGAAGAGCGTTCGCCTCCTTGAGCAGAGGTGGGTGCTCCAAATGATTCCACATATGGGCATGACTTCCGTGCACGATCTTGAAGTCGTTGTGTGCTTCAGTGGTGATGTTCCAGTCGTCAAGGGCACCGATTAGCTGCTGGTTGGCCGCCATGGCTTCTTTGGACTTGCCTTCCAAGATGACTCGGAAAGTAGTCCAACGGCCAATATCAATGAAGCCAGGGTCTTTGAAGTCGTTGTGCAATGCAACGGGATATCTCATGGGTAGTGCGACATCTTCAATGATATCTGTAGCGCGATACCATGCCTCCATGCCGCTCCAGTTCTTGACGTCGTCAGAAAATGTCGAGCGAACACTGGGCTTCTTCCAGTAGTAGTGAGGCGCAAACCTGACGGGGATCACCAGAGCGCAACCTTGGTCCTCTGTCGAGGTTTGGTAAACGTTCTTCATCAGAGAAAAATCGATGACAACCTTGTGCTGCCGAATGTGCTTCCCGGCTCGAGTCTCTACCTCGATGGGGAAGAAGGCCGTCAGTTTCTTGAAATTGAGATTCAATTCAAGTTTGAGATTGCGTTCGTCAACAGTGCCGTAGAGGGACTTCATGACCTTCATTGTCTTCTGCCCAGCCATACTCCCAAACTGAATAGCTAGGGGGTACAGAGTGGTTTTGACGGGGAAAGACCGTTCCGGACATACGAGGCTTCTCTTCCAGCGACTGGGGACGTAGTTTGCGGGAGCAACGACAATGGTGAGGCCGTTGGGATATCGGCGCACATCTGGATGCGAAACGCAGTAGGCGCCATTCAGCCAGAAGGCGCGCTTGGGCGGCGGCTCGAACCTGATTTTGGCTGAACTGAAACCAGGGTTTTGGGGCGTCTCAGAGATATCCATATATACAATCTCGCCTTCTTCAGAAAACCAGTCCCAGAGGTTCGAGGTTGTGACAGAGAGGGGCAACTGTTCGAGCAATATGGTCATCTCGGGCCATGTCTGCCATTCAGCGAGAGGCTGGGAAGCCAGAATGGTGTCGGTCTGCTCAGGTGCTCTCCCTGACTTTCCTGGCTTTGAGGGATGGCTGCGGTTGGAGTGACCTCGGGGCCCTTTCGGAGGGCTGCGCGAATGGGGGGTTTGAGACTTCATTGTCGAGTCCAGACCATGCTGGTACTTTATCTCTAGCAACAGGTTATCCAAGCGTTCAAGAGTGTTGACGCTGATGTCGTTGGTGATAGATACCTTGAGAATGTGAACCTGTCACGTAAGACTGCGGTCCTTGTCAAGCCACAAGGGTAGAGAGTGTGTAAAGATTATTCTGGTTCCGATCGCTCTGAATCAGCTTTTTGTTTGAAATCGCCGAGTGTTAATCATGTGCAAAAGAATAGATGAAAGAAAGAGATGTAGAGCAGAGGTAGGAAGTAGGCTGTCTGACCTCGTGAGGTTGAGGCGGTGATTCAAGCACGAGCCCTTGTAGAGCCTAAGAATAAGCTTAGGGTCTACAAGACCAGATGACAGATCAAGGTCTCGGGTGGAAGAATAAAAGAGATTGTAAGCTTCATGATGTGGAAAGAAAAGGAGTGAAAGGGGCGAAGGAAGGAAGAGGAGTAGGCAGCTACCCGTCTGTAGCTGTCCGTTTGTGGTGTTTCGAAGACAGACCAACCAGTATAATTGGATGATGATCTAGTATATTGCACTGCAAACAAATAAAGTAACTATCCTATCTGCTTTGAGTGGACCGACTCCAGAGGTAGTAAATTGTTTGAGAAAGTGTTTGTTCTTTGTGTTATAGGAACTCTTCCATGTTTAGTGGTTGCCACTGGTAGTAACCGCGCAAACGGGCAGCAACATGGCAGCGCTGATTCAAGAGAGCATCCCAACTTGAAAACCGACCAATAGATTCTGTATCGACATGAATCATTGCGATTTCTTGTAAGAATAGTTCTCGACTATAACGCTTCATTGTTTTCATGTTTACCCTGCACCTGACTTTTGATCCACAACACCACCCACCTATCCCTTTTAAGCCACGATAGATGATTCATACCTAACATATTCAAACCTAGAATCGGTCAGACCAACTGCCTCACCACTCGGTTCGGCGTCACAGCTGTCTCAGCCCCAGGATACTCGGTCTTCATCCATGGGACATCCATGATCTTGCCTGGGTTCATCACCCAGCGCGGATCCAACGCCCTCTTGAGCGCTGCCATGACCGCCAGCGTCTCAGGCCCAACCTCCCACAGCAGACTCTCCTTTTTCCCCCAACCAATCGAGTGTTCCCCCGTGCAGGTCCCCTCCATGTCGAGCGCGCGCTTCACCATGTTCTTGACGCAGGCCTCCACCTTGGCGCGCTCCCCTGGCACGTCCTTGCTGTACATGATGCCCTCGTGGAAGTTGCCGTCGCCGACGTGGCCGAGGATGCCGGCAAAGAGGCCGAGCTCGTCCATCTCTTTCTTGCTGACCTCGATGATGTCGGCTAGACGGCTGAATGGGACAGCGACATCGGTGCTCCCTGTTGAGCAACACGTTAGCGGTCGAGATATCAAGAAGCCGCAGCTTAACTGATATAGAGCCAGGAAACACTTACACACATCGTCGCCGCTCTTTCTCAAAGAGAGCATCGACCAAAGAGACTCTTTTCGCGCTGACCAGAGCAACTGTTGCTCACGAGCATCTCGAGCAAACTCGAAGTCGCCTCCCTTATTGGCAGCTGTGATCTTCTGCACTCGAGTAACGTTATCCCTGACACCCTCCTTTGTCCCCGAAAACTTGAAGAACAGAGTTGGCGACTCTTTCCAGATACGCGGTTTCGTGGCACCACCAAGGTTAATCACTCTCATCTGGACATCGTCCATGATCTCCATCGCGGCAACTGGGATACCTGTCTGCATGACACCAGCTGCGGCAGCTGCGGCATCGCGGATGGTGGGGAATGTGACTACGGCGACCGAGTATTCCTCGGGGATAACAGCCAGCTTGAGGGTGGCTAATAAAGTCAGGTTGGTCTCACAAGATGCGAAACATGACGGAGCGCATACCTTCTGTGACGAGACCCAGAGTTCCCTCGGAGCCAACAAACAGTCCGTTCAGATTGTATCCAGCTGACGACTTCCGCGGCCTCCTCCTCGTCTTGATGATGCGCCCATCAGAGAGAACCACGGTCAAGTTGATGACCCAGTCCTTCATCGTACCGTACCTCACTGCATTGGTGCCAGAGCAGTTTGTCCCAATCATGCCTCCGATCTTGGCACTCGGGCCTATCATCTCTAATTAGCTGGTGAATCCGCTCAAGATCTACAAGACTTACCAGGGTCAACAGGAAAGAAGAGACCGCTCTCCGTTTGCAACAGCTGCGCATTGAGATCTTGCCAGCCGATACTAGGCTGGACCACGATATCCATGTCATCTTTGTTGAACTCGATAATCTTGTCCATATATGCAAAGTCGACACTGACTCCTCCATAAGGAGCTGAAAAGTTGCCCTCGAGACTGGAGCCTCCAGAATAAGGGATAATGGGAACGCGGTGTTCGTGGCAGATGCGAGCTATGACAGACACGTCCTCTGTTGTTCGGGGATATGCCACGGCCACGGGCAAGCTGGCTGGGTTGACGGTAGACCATTCTGAGTAACCATGAGCGAGAAGGTCTTCAGGGTCTGTCGAGATGAAGCCTTCAACGCCAACTTCATTCTCGATTTGTTGGATCGCCTATTTTGAGTCAGTCCTGCCAGTGGCGTCTTGGAGAAATAATTACCTTTTCCATCTCGGGTAGTGTAGCATAACGAGTGGCAGATGGCTGATCAACACTCAACTCTCTTCTGTTCAAACTGGCGACCCCCCATCCAAGAGCTCCAGCTCCGATAGCAACCGCCAAGACCCTTGACCCGGACCATCCTAACGTCTTGTCCGGGGCGCTATGACCAGCTGCTGGAGACTCGGGACCACAACGAAGTGACGATGCCGTGAACCGGCGCCGAATATTGCACCTCCGGGCACTACGGGCCAGGAGGGCACGAGCAGGGCTTCTGCTAGCAAACATTGGAAGTCTGGGGAAATAGCTCAAGGAGCGGATGTTCGTCTAGAAGTAGGACTTGGACCCGCAATTGGCCGTTGAGTGGAACCGAGATCAGATCTCTTTTGGATCAGATAACCGAGACTTGCAAGATAGTCTTGCTTGGGCTGGGGACTCTTGACTCGTCCTTTATGAAGTGTTTCGCCAGATGATGCCGTTTGTAAGCGAGCATCACACCAATAGCAAAGTGCACAAACAAGCAACAAAGGAAAGATCCTTCAAGCCGAGCCAACAGAGACTCAGCAGCGGCGGTTGGGGCGAGATACCCGGAGCCGGAAGTGGGCACTTGGGTATAAGTAGTAGCAGTCGTCGGCAACCATCGTCGGCGCTCGTGGGGCGTGTCCGACTTATCTGTCAAGTGGAGAGCCGAGTCTCAAAAGGTTCCTCTCCTGGGCATTAGTTTCGGTGATGCAGTAATATCGTCCAGATGACAAAACAGCTCTCTTGACAGAGTTAGCGGCCCAACGCTATAAACGGCGAGTGGGCACACGATCTCACAGGGTTCGACGTCGAATGGCAGCGCGTGTTCGCTTGCTTACTGTGAAATGTGAATAAAACACATGGGGATATTGGATGGTTGATGATCGCCCCCTTGTTCCCCACGCCAGTGAGCACCCATGCACAGCACACAAGCAGCGCATAAGACGTGCATTATCGAATCGCAGCGTCAAGATTTCCAACCCGGTCCATTCGCAGGCCACGAGGACCTCGCGAGGGTGGCAGTTCTCGTTAGTCAAGCATTCTGGGCCTCGTGTGTAACTGATACCTCGCATTTCCCCGCTCTGCACCTATCCGTACCTGTAGCTTGGCTGCCTTATCCTGGACGTCTGCATCTTGGAAGCGTGGGAGGAGAAAGACGGAAGCCCACTTACAGGTTGGGGGTTCGGTCGCCTTCCTTGTGGGATACGGGTACTATTAGCTCGATCGAGAAGCTGAGCGCAGGGGATCCAAGCTTAACGAGACGGATCTGGTCTCCTCTGGTTGCCAACGTCGTAACCGATCTTATTAGCAAACGTGGGGTGGCCGGCTTACATGCTGCACCACCACGTTTCGGTCAGCCCAATCCAATGACCGGCTCGGCGGACTGGCATACGGAAATGCTCACTTACCTCACATGCGTTCAGGTCAACTGACAGCCCCTGCAGGATTATTCCATGTCCTTCTTCGCACGCAACCAACAGGACAGTGGCAATGATGCATGATGCATGTTGACAACCTGCAACTGCGAACAGCTGCTCATAACACGTTCACCTCTCTGATACAAGCATATGCTTATAGATAAACACCCGGTCTTGGACTAGTTCTTCCCGATTGCGCACATATCTTTCTTGTTCGTTCAAAGACTCCAAAAAGAATCCAACAAATTGATGGGCAAAAAGACTCCAAACAACTCGACACGGCAAAAGGAAAATCCAATGCGTAATCTGGGAATCGAACCCAGGGCTCCCCGACGCTGCTCGGATGGCAACGGAGAATTTTACCACTAAACCAATTACGCTGGTTCTTATTGTTGAAAAACTTGATCGTAATTCTAACTGTGTCGACGTTGAGCTGTGAGACGCTACGCTGCCTCTCTCTACAGCCACAACGCACAATTGACAACCTTAAAAACACCATGCAACTCTATTTCAGTACGAAAGGAGCAGGCTCTAACGGTCAACGTCAAAATCTACGTTTAGATACTGCATTTTCCAAAGCGAGTCCTACGAGATGAACTCAATTAACATCAAGTTGGTGTTGAATTCAGATCAGTCAAAACCTCAATGACCGACATGAGGAGCAGTTACCAAGTGCCTCGCTCGAGCTTACACAATGAGAGGAGACGATCCCATGAGCAGAGGAAAATCACTTCATCCAGCCATGTCCTCAACTTCCTCTAACGGTTATTTTTCACCCAACCAAGGTCAGCAACGAGACCATCACAATTCAACATGTGGCCTTTGTTACATGACCTCAAAATTCCATGAACCCACATGATATCAGCAACATTTACTTGACCAACACAGCTCCATTTTATGAATCACACAATCACATGAAAGCGTAGTAACTATTCGGAATCGACACTGCGTGTTTGGCTCAAATTCATCTTTTATCGTAGCCTCATGGGGCCGGCTATCTTCAGGGTAGTTAAAGCCGCAAAGCAAACGTCAAATCCGAGACTCCAGTCCACATGCCATTTTTCCATTCCGTGCCGCAAATCCAGTTTACTTGGAGATGGCGTAAGCGCGTCGGCGGTCACGCTCCTCGGCAATAGTGAGCTTGACACCCTTGCCCTTGGGCAGGGAGATCCAGGGCTTGTCCTGACCAATGATGAAAACGTTGCTCTCACGGGTGGCGAAGCTGTTGTCAATGGCATCCTTGACGTGGACGATGTTGAAACCACCGTCGTGGCGCTCACGGTGGGTGATTACACCAACACGACCCATGTTACGACCACCAGTGACCATGACAACGGCGCCAGTGTCGAACTTGATGAAGTCGGTGATCTTGCCGGTGGCGAGGTCAATCTTGACGGTGTCGTTGACCTTGATCAGAGGGTCGGGGTAGCGGATGCTGCAGACAATTTGTCAGTAACGGGGGTTTATGGGGTGTACATACAACCGTAGAATAAAGCTCCTGTCTCGTCAGGTGAATCGAATCGACCAAAGCTTGATCCAACGGCTGAATGATGTCTGACAGAACTCACGTTCGTGCATCGTGCGTGACCAAGAATGGGATTCCACCGCGACCAAGCTGGACGCGCTTGACCTTGCCCAGCTTGTACTCGGCCTCCTCGGTCTGGATTCGGTGGACGGTGAAGCGGCCCTTGGTGTCGTAGACGAGGCGGAAGTTCTCGCCGGTCTTCTCGATGGTGATGACATCCATGAAGCCTGAGGGGAAGGTGGAGTCGGTGCGGACCTTGCCGTCGACCTTGACAAGGCGCTGCATCAGGATGGCCTTGACCTCGCGGTAGTTGAGAGCATACTTGAGGCGGTTTCGGATGAAGACGACCAGAGGCATGCAGTCGCGGAGCTTGTGGGGACCGGCAGAGGGCTTGGGAGCGTAGGTGCCGGACAGCTTGTCAAGCAGCCAGTGCGAGGGGGCGCTGAGGCGCTTCTGGTGCTTCTTGCTATAGAAATAGTCAGGACGTGATCTTGGAGGCCAAACGCAACGGGACAGAGCCGCAAATCATTGACCGCTATCATGTTCGCGGTCGACAATCGCTACCCCCGTAGTTGTACTCACATTCCGCGGGCCATGGTGTCGGATGGCTGGTCTGTCGGCGATGTTGAGGAAGATGGACGATAGGCCTACAGGTCGAGGAGCGGAAATGTGAGATGATGGGCCACACTTTTTTTTCGGGTGCTAGCGAGCGGGGGGTTTCGTGCCCTACGCCGAGCAGATTTGTGGGTCACGTGAGATATCACATGGTTATGCTGACTTACACCTCCCATCATGGCATGGGTGGATACAGTACAGTGGAGGTAACCAGGAAACCTCTTCAGTTCAACTGACTGTCCGGTATAAGTGAAGGGAGCTCAAATCACTTAATCATTTTTGGAATATGGCTCGACTGCGTAACTCATGCTCGAGTACACTGGACTCACTATATCGACGTCGAGATGGCTCATATAATCATGCTTGAGACTCCCCAGCTGCTAGATTCGTCCTATTGCATTCTCTCCGTCCAGCTTAGTCGAGGTAATATGGTACTCATTAACCGTGGCCGATGCCATCTCTTTTTCGTGTCATGCATGGATATCTAACAAAATCATTGGTACTTTTTGGCTTTTCTTGAACAATCCCTCTTTGCCTGCGAGGCAACCCTATTTTCCATCCCTGAGCGCCGAGCCTAATATCAATCAACCCGGAATAAACGACCGACAACCAGCGCGTGCTGTCCTTTTGTGCCATATCTCCCAATCTACGTGCGCCCAAATTCCTCATACAAATCAATTTTCCCAACTCCTGTTCCAGTATTGAACTCTTCATAAGCATTAGTGCAGACTTTCTGCATTCATGACGTTGTAGCACCCTCTACTACCTTGCTAAATGCTGTATCCCTTCATCGCTACGAGCTCCCTGAGGGGCACCGGCCGGTGATGTAAGATTAGGGACTCCCTCAGGGCCATAGCGTGGGTTCGCTTGCGACAGCTTGGCATCGTCAAGTAAAAGGCGTGAGATATCCATTTCACCGCCCATGAACGGAGGTGCTGGAGCTTCTCCGAACTCAAGCCCCTGAGCCGGGTGGAGGCTGTCGCCCGTGTCCACTCTCTGGAGTGGCCACCTGAGGAGATCTTCCCGTGACGCAGGGTGGTTCGTTGGGGGCTCGAGCATAGTAGCCTTTGCAGGCTTGAGGGAGTTTTCGATCGAGATGCTGACTGAAGGTTCCATGATATCATTCCCACGGCTGGCTTCGTTTGTTTGAAAAGTACCCTTCTCTATACGATGGTAGATGCTGGGATATTTGTTGCGTACTCGGTCTCGCAAGTCGGTGGGTTGTCGGCTAGAGAGATGGAAGCGCGGATCCCGTTGGATCTTGGTCCAAGCAGGACCATGGGTGTTGAGGCCTTCAAGGATCTCCCGATCATCCTCCTCGGTAAAAGGTCGACGTTCGCGACGATGTGATTTCTTGAAAGGGCCGTGAATACCAAGCTCAACAAGATCTTCCATCTTCTTGCGATGTGCCCTACTTTTCTTCTGCTTCGGAGTCGTTTCTGTGTCATCCTGCGCCATCGAGGGCTGGTTCTTTGAAGACGAAGCATCTCCATCTATCAGAATCTTTTCCAAGTGAGTATCAGTCTTACCCTTCTGCCTTGGCTCTCGCGCCGAGCGTGACGGCGAACCCACTTCCGATGACTTGCTAGACCTGCGGAGCTCGTCTGGACAGCAAGTCCTGAACCTGTCTTTGAGATCGCCAGCAGTCCGCTCATTGAAGCTGAAGTCGGGATCCTCGAGAATGCTGGTCCACTTTCCAACCCCATGTCGGTTGACGCCCAACAAGAGATGGTTTGTCTCCTCCTCAGACCACTTTCGTCTTGGCTTTGTAGCTCGCTTCCTCGCCTTGTTGGCGTTGGAGTTCTTGTCAGTCTCCTGGGGCGGTTGATTGAATTCATGCAGCAACTTCATCTGCGTACCATCCTTGCCATCAAACGAGTCAGATGATATAGGTGGGAACAGGGCGGCGTGCGGTGGGGGTTCGTGGAGTCCGTTGATAATGGGTGGCATGACAGGTGCTTGCTGGGCAGCCTTTTGCTTCTTGAGGGGCTGCGGGAGCTGTACAAAATCATCTTTGACATGGAGTCCACGATGCCGCTTCTTGTTGGAGGCGTCATCAAGGATGTCAGGGTTGTCGTCCAGGATCCTAC
>JAJODA010000624.1:0-53650 GCA_021730345.1 Fusarium cicatricum
GGCGGTCTCCCCAGTCTCCCCAGTCTCCCCAGTCTCCCCGGGTTCCCCGGTTCCGGTGGTGCCGATGCGCCCGTTCAGACTCCTGCCGCCGCCGGGAGTCTGAGCGGGCGCATCGGCACCACCGGAGCCGGGGAACCCGGGGAGACTGGGGAGACTGGGGAGACCGCCGAAGCCGCCACCGGGAGTCTGAACGGGCGCATCCGCACCTGCGGAGGAGCCACCACCGAAGAAGTTGCCGAAGTCCAAAGCGCGGGGGGTCGGGACGACGGTGGGCGCGGGAACATCACCGTCGTTGCCTCCGGGAAAGCTGCCGCCAGGAAAGCTGCCGCCAGGAGTCTGGACGGGAACGTTCACGCCCTCGGAGGAGTCGCCTCCAGGGAAGCCGCCACCGAGAGGAAAGTCGGGGAAGCCAGTCGGCAGACCGGTCGGGAGACCACTGGGGAAGATAGGGGGAGCGCCAGTTGGGAAACCACCAGGTAGTCCGCCAGGAGTGCCGAGGAAGCCACTGCCAGGAGTGCCAGGGAAACCACTGCCAGGAGTGCCGGGGAAACCACCTGGAAGACCACCTGGGAACTCCCCCTCGCCGCTACCGGAGCCGGAACCTGGAGTTGCAACGGGAGCCTCACTTTGAACTGGAGTTCCGAACTGAGGAAGTGCCAGTGCTTGAGAGGAAAAGGCCAAGGCCAAAGTGGCAAAGGACAGAACAGCCATTGTGAATGAAGAATGAAGTTGAAAATTGAAAAAAGGGGGAAAGAACGTATAAGAGACGGATCACAGATGCCTGCAACTGGATGTCTGGTGTTGAAGAGAAAAGAGCGGTTGAAGAATGGCGATGAAGAGAGTGTTGAAACTTTCTCAAGCCATGAGAGCAACGCCCATTTATATCGGATTGGATCAAACATTCGCAATAGGGGAGCAATGTTTCTCTACTGGATTCCCTGTTCTGTTCCATAAGTCGGAGTCACCGCGGACGCTACGTGTTGACGACAGCCAACCCCAGTATGGACAGTTTCCTGGTAGTTTCACACACAAGTTTCCGATAACATGGAGCCGGGGCTCAATTCACCCAAATTCGTCGAAGTTGTCCGCGCCTAAGGGCCCCTGGCGATCAGTGCTAGGGTCCACTCGTATCTACTTGGCGGAAGATCTAGTGGAATAGGCTCGAAAAAAACCCGATGTCCGTAGTAAACATGCCCCAGTTTCGGGTTGAGAGATGTCAAGGTGGATTGTGGGCGGCAATGAATAAGAGCCTATCGGCATACGAGATGAATGACGCGGCTGGTGTTTATCAGGCCACGGTCTTGCCAAGCGTTCCCGAGTCTGCTACGACGGTCTCAGTCGTTGCGCGTTTCAGGATTCAGGGATAAGATGCTGGTTGCTTGACGAGTCAGGATTGGGTTCGATCTGGTGTTTCGAATCTCTGACCAAACCTAGTCTATACCCGGTCCCATTTTTTCTTAACGAACATGTCAAAGAGAAACCACGGAACACAAACTCGACGGCGTTTGTGGGTATTCGCAATCGATGGTGTGACTGCAGCATGCTCGAAACAATCTATCCTTGATTTTACATGTCTATGGAGCGGTTGGCTAACCCAACTTTCCCGGCACAAAGGGATGTCCCGCGCTCAAGCCCCCGTCAACTGCCCAGGCTTGACCGTTGACATAGCTGCTCTCATCACTGCCCAGGAAGAGAGCAACCCGGGCAATCTCATCTGCGTGGCCTCCTCTCCTGGTAGGGTTCAGCTGCCCAATCTTCTTCTCACTGCCTCTGGCTCTAGCTGCCTTGTAGACGGGCTCCGTCATGCCCGTCTCGATGAGTCCTGGGCAGATGGCGTTGATGCGCACGCCTGTCCCTGCGAGCTGGAACGATATCGTCTGCGCAAGAGACACTACCGCGGCCTTGGAGGCGGAGTAGGGAGTGGAACCGGCGTTGGAGCGGAGGCCGGCGACGGATGCCGTGCCAATGATGCTGCCTCGGGCCTCTGGCTTCTCGGCGCATGTCTTCATCATGGCCGGTGCCGCATGCTTGGCAGCCAGGAAGACGCTGGAAGGCTTCATTAAGCTGATGCCGGTGTTGTGGGGTCAGAGTTCGGGTAAATATACGCACCTCAGTGTATTTGTCTTGAGGATGGACATGAACTCGTCATCTCGGAAATCAGAGAACAAGGTAGTTCGGCCGACGACACCAGCGTTGGCAAAGAAGACGTCTAAGCGGCCGTAGCGCTCAATGGCATCATCGACCACTTCCTTCACCTTTGCCTCATCCGCAGCATCGAAGCGACGCGTATGAACGTCCACGTTTGGAAAAGCGGCGTTGATCTCCTGCTTATGAGTGTCTAGATGCGTATCGTCAAAGTCGCATAGATAAAGGGCGCGGGCTCCGCTCTCAGCGTATTGATGAGCTGTGGCACGGCCAATTCCTAGGGGTGAGTTGGTACCTACAGGACGCGAGTTGTTAGAATGGAGTGATGGAATAGGTCCTGAGTCAAGTACCCGTGATGATGACAACCTTGCCCTCGACGCGGAGCTTACTAGATCCTGGGGCGACCTTGTCGATAGGAGGGAGCAACTGCTTGCCAATAGCTTCGATGCGCTTCTGAGCCTTGTCTGACATGCTGCGATAATATTACACGAAATGGTATGATTCAGTCGAGAAAGGAGTGCCAACACAAAGATTGATGGGGGTTTCGTCTTGAGTAGCTCATGATTACCTCGACGATTGGCTTTTGATATGTCCCTGCTGAGACCTCCCCCGGCAAATGTGGAGTAGCGAGAGAGAGGGGCCGCCCCCGGAGCCGAGGCTCGGCGAGTTAGGTTGGTTAGAATAAGCTTGGATGTCACGTGCCTCCCTCTCGATTGAAATCGCAACAAACGCCTGAACTAGTTTGGCCTCTTACCCTATCCCAATCAATACCAAACATCAAAGTCCTGCTGTCGTCTTCGATCACATCATGTTTTCTAGTGCAGAGCCCCTTGTTTGTGCGCAAATTCTTCCTCGGATCCATCTTCGCATGATTGCATGAGATCGAACCGGCGGCAACTGTTCCGAGCCGAACTGTTTGTTCCTCAAGGACTCGGTGATTGCGCAAGACAAGTGTTGGTTTACTGGATACTGAGCAGGTTCGTTGCCAGGCCTCGGCGGGGCTAATGCACGACGGGCCGCAATTCGTCGGGCTTCGTATCGGTCCTTTGAGCACACTGTGACACCTTTCGTGGAGATGATTCCTCTTATGGAAGCAGAACTGAGTGTGCGATGCCGTTATCTCGGAGATGTTGAACTTATCTACAGTCAAGGGGGGAAAAGGAGCGGAAAAGTCAAGGGTACAATGTTTAGCTCTTCGGAGCAATCTCGATTCATGTGTGATGTGACGACCTTCCGCCTATCACAAAGTGAGGATTGAGTGACAGACAGCGACGAGAAGGATGAGCGAATGGTTCTATCTTTTCTCTTCCCGGATACGCAATCCTTCTGGGTGGACTGGTCCAAGACGTGACGTCAACGATGCCCATCAGCTCAGCTGGCTCAATGCTTCGCACAAGGAACCAGTGGCTCGTTGACTTGGACCAGGGTAGTCATTGTCTTGTTGGTCGCTATCAACGGATTCACCTTGTATACAAAGTTGTCACCTGTGTTCTCCGGGAACTATCCCTTCCGGCTGGGCTCTCTCAGATTCCCAAGCTCATCTGAAGGTCCGTCCAATCGCTACTACGAACCAGACCATTACCTCTAAAGGAGATTTCTATTTGGGGAGCGCCCAGACTCGACGCTCGAGGATGATTCCACGTGAGTCCTACGGAATCCTGCGGTGAAAGGTCGATGGCGTTCATCCCTTATCCACCCCTGCCGCAGAGGCGTGTTGCACGGCTCTCAGGCGGCATGTCAAATATCAGTAGCAAAGCGTGATACGCACGTTGCAGAGAATCACGAATGGTTGTCATGATGCTGGACGACTTGAATTGGTTGTGCTGTGTCAGCCTCGGCGTTGGATGCTATGCATATTCATGCATCTGCTTCGTCACCAAGCTGGCCGTCAGAACTCAGAAGATGTCTCGTCTTGACCGCAAAGCGCGCTGCAGGAGACAAGGCGTTTGTCTCTGAAGCTGCCAACGCATTGAGTCGGGATAGCAACAGGAACAAGGCCAGGTCGAGACAAGAGTTGCATAAGACCGACCGCCTTGTCAGTTATTGCAACAAAATGCTTGCTCGCCATGACGTGCGCCTTGTCAACTCAGCTTCAACATACGGGAAGATGCCAAACGGCCAAGCCTGGCTTGTCTGCAACACCAGCGCCACTGTCGGGAGAACGAATGAGGTCTCATGGCGATCAAACAGACTTGGGTCGGGTCAGCAAGATTTGCCGGCAAGCTGCACAGCAGATGCCTCAAAGTCCCTTGCAGCCCTAAGAATTGCGCTGAGCACTTGTTCGCGAAAGGGGTCTTGTTATTGGTTACCGGGCTGCAAGACCCCGGTCGACTGCTCGCTTGGCCTGCCAAACAATCGCCGTCGCAGTCTCTAGGACGCGACACAACGAGAAAGCCTTTGCTGAGCATGGCCACTGTACAAGGGTCTGAGAGTTTCTGGGCGGATAGCATTCTGCAAGCTCTTGAGCCGGACATGGTTCCTTTTTGGGGGTCACGATATGGACTATGCGTTTGTCTTTGATGCTCTCGAGCAGTCATTGACATTGCCTCCAATACATCGACGGGTCTCGTTGGGCAAACCGATAAGATACTCTCTGCAGATTGCCTTACTCAAGACAAACAACATCAGAGGCCTCGAAAGGCGGTTGGTCTCCCGCTGCAGCCACTCGGGTCTGCACAGGACGGCCTATCCCATCCCCAGCCCTCGATGCCCCCTCGGCGCTCATGGCATGATGATGGGTATCTGCGTCTCGTTGGAAGGGTCTTGAAAGCAAGAAAAGAGTCCTCTTACCCACAGCACAACGACCGACGCACCGCCTGAACAGCCCATACGAGGCTATTCTCGTCGGACGCGGGTAGCCGCAGGGGAGTCGTGTAACGTCTTGGGCCGGTGCCCACGGACACACCAGCCTGATCTTGCCCATGCTACCGGTCCTGCCGTGAGAACTATCACCGCTTGTGTCCCTCGTGCCTGGTGCGTCTGGCCTCACGAGGGACGTTGGTATGGGTGGGAGAGTATATGGCGTCAAACGTGGAACTGGGGGCCAGAGGCCGTTTATGAAAACGCAACTTATCCATCTCACCCCCTCAAGTAATCCGCTCGTCTCGTTTGATGTTTTGTTCTCCCCTTTCTGCTCCTCGCTCCGGTTGTTGTCGTTGCTCAGTCCCGGTTTTCGTCCCGTCGTTTCGAGTTGCCGACTCATATCTGGCTGAACCCTCCGCACTGCTCCTTTGGAGAGCATGTCCGGCGATACACGCCCAGCCTCTTTACTCTCCTCTTGGTTTGAAATCTGCCCATCATGGCGCATCAAGGGTCGAGTCAATCTCTGAAGAGAGGCTGCAGCAGCCATGACTGGGGCTTCATTGCGCCCAACGTCGAGAACCCGCCACAGTGCGTCAGCATGTGCAGAGAGAGGTTTCTGCGAGAGATGTTGCCCAAGGATGAGACATTTGAGCGAGTGTGCGAGGCACTCGAGGACCAAGACCACATGGACAGGGAACAACCCTTTCGGGCACTCTATTGCTGCGACTCGCAACTCTGTGGCGTGGATAACCTCGGAGAGGGTGGCAAAGACCGTACGTTGTCGCATTCCAGCTGGGGAACTATGAGGTTGTTGACGAGTCATTGATAGCAAATGTGAACTGGTTTATCAACGCCTGTCAGGAGTGAGATCCCTCCTATTCCGAGGTTGCAAAGTGTGCTGGAGGCTAAGTGGTTCGCAGCATCGGCTATCACTCGATAGTAGACCCGGGCCCTCCGGCCGCGGATTACATCTGTGGCTCTGAGTCGATAAATGGAGGAGATGCGCTCTGCCAGAAAGCGCAGGAAGTAGCCAGTACAGAAGACGAAACAACTGCAACGTCTGAAGCAACTATATCAAAGGCTGCGAGATGGGAGAGCTCGACGACGACCTCAGAGGCTTCAACAACAGTGCCAATCCAGAGTTCTATGCCGGACACAACATATTCAACAAGCAGCGACCCTTCGCTCGCTGCCAGTCTGAACCCCTCAAACAAAGGAGACGATAATAGAGACGATGAAGGACTGCCCTTGGGTGCGAAAGTTGCCATTGTTGTTGTCGTCGTCATTGTCTTGATGATTATTGCTGCGCTTGTTTTCTGTCTCTTGCGACGGAGGAGATCTCGAAGAAGCGACATCCGCAGACACATCAAACACCCGACATCGCCGCTGCCTGCAGACTCACCTACTCCCCTCGTCTCTCCGACCATCTCACATGCTGACGCGGATGGCGTGCCCCTGACACCGCCAGCGCGGCTACGAGAGCGCAAGTTCCTCCCCACGCTGAGCGAACAGAGTCCTAGCCGACGACCTGGCTTCCCGACATCTCCCCTCTGCTCCCCTACAAGTAGCAACATGTCGCCGAGGCACGAAAGGACGCCAAGAATCTACAGCGCGCCGGCCGTGCCCATGATAGTCATGACAGCCCCTGAAGGAGGATACGTGAGCCAAAACGATCGCTCAGCCAGTGACATCGTGACTCCCCCGGCTTCTACTCAAAGATCGCCCTTTGAACAGAGCAATGGTTCTCCGCCACGACCTCTCCGATCTCGAGCTGGCCCCTTCAAGTTGGCTAACCTCGTCAGCCCTGGTCCGCCGCCGACCAGGGCACTTCCGTCCACACCTCCTAATCGACCTTGCACGCCTACAAAGCCATTCTCTAGCCCGCCACGTAAGGGAACCTCGGTCACCTCGCATATTCAGAAGCGGGGGATAGGCGTTGGGCAACCCGCAGAGACGACGGGAGTCTACGGCGTAACAGAGAACAGTGCGCAGGGCGTTGCGCGTGGTAGCGAGGGGAGTCGAAGCGGCGTTGCGATGCCTTCTCCCATCAAGAGGCGGAATTCGAATAGTCCTGTCATGGGCGAGACGGACCTAGAGCGGTTGGGGGGGAGATATTAGGAAATATTAGCGGTCATACGTACACGTATAGTGTATTTGACGGTGGAAGTGGAGTTGTGGGAGAAAAGTTCAATATTCGGCATCATGATGGTGATGGTGATGATGAGTGAGTACGCGACATGATGAGGCGTCATGGTTTGGCCGATGTATAGTATTGAGTGTGTTTTTGTCTAGTTTACCGTATACTTAAACCTGGGCTTGCAGTGCGCCATGTCTTCAATATCTATACTGCATCTGCATCAGCTCCATCTTTCTTCAGCAGCCTCTCGTCTTAGATGCCAAGCTCCTTCAGCGACTGGACCAGATCTACCAAACTCTTCTCCAGGCTAATCCACTCGATACCCAGAATCTTGTTAGTCTCGTCATTGTTGATACTAAAGATCTGATCCTTGGGTGGGAACTCGCCGCCGGCCACCTCAGGCCCCGGGACTTGATGTGCAAACTCGGGGAAATTGGCCCGAACAATAGAGACAAAGTCGCGGTGCGTGAACCATCCAGCAGTGGCGAGCAGCCTCTTCCCGCCAGCGCTGGGCTCCTCAAGACCGCGGACGTGCGCGCGAGCAGCGTCTCGCACATCAATCCACAGGGGCACAGGCGTACACGCAGGAATGCCCTCCTTCCAGCCGCCGCGCAGCAAATTGACGACACGCTCGTTGGAGGTGTTTATGGTGTCGAGGGTGAGGAGGTGCTTGGAGACGGGCCCGGCGACGAGCGGCGGACAGACGGCGACAAGGTCGAACGAGGGCTTCTGCTCGGCGAAAAAGTCCCAGGCGGCGCGCTCAGCGAGGGTCTTTGAGGCGCGGTAGGCGGTCGCGTGGGAGCGGTTGATGTCGTCGATGGTGACGGGGTTCCACGACTTCTCGGAGAAGGTGGTCGACGGGTCCGTGAACTTGTCCTCGTCGAGGATGGAGGCAAAGGACGATGTGATGACCACGCGCTTGACAGAGGGCGCTGAGGCGTGGATGGCTTTGAGGATGCCGGTTGTGCCGATGAGGGCTGGATCGATGAAGTCCTTTTTGGGGTCGGCTGTGTCTCTGTTAGCGACTGCCTTGAACATATCGCATCACATGAGGAGAAAACCCACTGATGTTGTTGTAGTGAAAGGGGCTGGCGGTGTGCAAGACGGCGTCTAATCCAGGCGTCTTGACAACCTCGTTGAAAGCATCCGGCTGAGCAATGTCGGGGACAATGACAACCTCGAGCTTGCCGTCCTTGGCCTTATCCGGAAAGGCATCACGGATCTTCTGGGCTTTGCTCTCGGAGCGGACGGTGGTGACGACGGTATAGTCCTTTTCGAGAAGCTGCTCGAGCAGACGAACTATGGAGAAACATGTTAGCCATGATGATCTAGTTCTCGGTCGTCGTAGAGCATCACGTACCGGCGATAAACCCCGAGCCACCTGCGTACAAATGTCAGATCTCATCAAATGCCCTCGTGCATAATGTTGGGGAGGGAACTCACCAGTAACGAGAACCTTTGCCATGACGAAGCTGGTCTTGCTCTGAGCGTGCTTGAATATCGAGTCCAAAGATGAGATACTCTCGTGTCTTTCTCTTGTATGGTCAATTGCCAGAAATCACAATTGACTTGAACTGTTCAAGTTCCTCCTGCTTTGACGTCAACAAAACAGTTGGGGTTTATAAGCATTCCATTGCATTGCATCAATACTTGCCCCGCAACCGTCATCCCTCTTTGGGGGTTTGTCGATATCATGCCGCTCCCCCACTATCATAGCTTATATCGTCACGCCAATTTACCTATTCACATACCATGTGCAGTTAAAGAACCATTTCTACCACGCATACAAAATAAATGTTACAATTGAGCATATGATCGAGAGGAATTGTCCATGCAAACCAAGGGCTCGCTTATGCTCAAGACTTATGCCGTTACCCTATTCTCTTCCTTGATGACGGCTGTTCTTGGGCATCGCCTTTCCGTCGTTGCCCATCCGACTTCTTCTCCGCTTCACAAATCGCTTCAGGACCTTCAAGAAAGGCATCAATCGCTGGGCGCCGCAGTTGCTCTTGCTTCAAGATTCCCGCTCTCGCTCATGTCTCGCGAGTGCCATGCACCCAATTCCATCCATGCTCGCTTGCTGCAGATACATACGGCTCGAGTTGCATCGTCGCTCGCTTCTTCTTTGCGCTTCACGCATCGCGGCGCAGACTAGACAAGGCCATATCATCAAGTCTTGGCCTTGACAAGTAAGTCAGTCAATCAGCCTGCCTCTCAGCTGTCGACGTCAGACGTCCGCGCAGCAGCTGGGGGTGCAGGCGTCTCTGGAGGTTGAGGCTGAGGAACACCGCCCAAACCTGGAGGTGTGGGAGTCTCGTCAGGGATGGGAAGCGTCAAGGGTCCCTTGGGTGCTATCACACGTCCAGGGAGGGACTCGCCCCGGATCACCTTCTCCACCTCAGACTTGTCAAGAGTCTCGTACTGCACGAGAGCCTTGGCCAACAAGTCGAGTTCTTTTCGCTTCTCTGTCAACAGCTGTCTGACATCCTCGTACGACTTCCTTAATTGCTTCTCGACTTCGCCCTCAATGGCGGCCTTAGTCGTAGTGCTAAGGTTTTCGTATCTTCTGCCGTACTCGACAGGTCCGAGAGTACTTGACATGCCAAAAAGGGTCACCATCATGAAGCTCAGATCAGTGGCTCTCTCCAGATCCTAGAAAACTCAGGGTTAGCATTCATCTCTGAGAAAGGCTCAATAAGGGCATGCTCACGCTAGAAACACCCGAGGTCACCTTGTCGTCACCGTATCGCATCTCTTCAGCCATCTTGCCTCCGAGCAGTACACGGATGTTCGACATGTACTCAGCGGCCGTGTAAGAATACTTGTCCATCTGGGGAAGCTGGGCAGTATGGCCGAGCGAGGGTCCCTTGGGGAGAATGGTAACCTTGTAGAGCGTGCTGGAGCTGTCCTTTTCGAAAAGCTGAACAAGAGCGTGACCAGCTTCGTGATAGGCTGTCATTTCCTTTTCCTTCTCCGTAATAACCATTGACTTGCGCTCAGAACCCATCGTGACTCGGTCAAAGGCCCACTCGAGATCTTGCTTAGATACCTGAGTGGCCTTAGCTCGGCTCGCTCGGAGAGCGGCAACGTTGAGCATGTTCTCAAGGTCGGCACCTGATCGGCCAGGGCAGCGGGCGGCGACGGCATCCAGGTCGACATCAGTAGCAACCTTGATCTTCTTGGCGTGGTGCTTCAGAATGGCGATTCGGCCGCGGACATCGGGCAGGTCGACATTTACATGGCGGTCAAATCGTCCGGGACGGGTGAGGGCCTTGTCTAGCATATTGGGCAAGTTGGTGGCTGCGATGATGATAATCTTGGTCTCCTGATCGAACCCATCCAGCTCGGTGAGTAGCTGGTTCAGAGTCTGCTTAGCGTGGGCCTGGTCTCTAGGATTACGCTTGCCTCCTATGGCATCAAGCTCGTCAATGAACACAATTGCGGGAGACTTTGCCTTGGCGGCCGTGAAGAGCTCGCGAACTCGCTTGGCTCCGACACCCACAAAGATCTCGTCGAACTCGCTACCAGACATGTAGAAGAAGGGAACACCGGCTTCACCAGCAACAGCTCGGGCGAGGAGCGTCTTTCCGGTACCAGGAGGGCCTACAAGGAGGACACCCCTGGGTAGCTTGGCACCAAGGTCGGTAAACTTCTCAGGGTTCTTCAGAAACTCGACAACCTCTTGGAGCTCATCCTTTGCCTCATCGCAGCCGTGGACATCGTGGAATCGAGTGGTCTGCTTCTCAGCCTTGACTTCGGAATCTTGCTTCGCACCGGGTCCGCGACGGAAGGAGCTGAGCGTCTCGATCAAGATTGTAACAGCAGCAAAACAGAGATACGTGACAACAGCGAAGATAGCCAAGAATTTGAACCAGCGGAAGATGACTCGCCGGGTAGAATCCTGAACAATGACATAAATGGGTTCACCCTTGGCGCCCATGGCGTTGCCAGCGCCTCCGGCTCCGGATCCAGCCACGGCAGCATTTGCAATACCCTGCTCAGAAGTAGACCACTGGTTGGTTGCATTTGTCGCCGACGCCGGGTTGGTAGCCGAGGCGGCGCTAGCACCAAGCATAGCGAGTGCGCGGCGATAAGCGTCGTCGGTTCCGGGGTTGGTCGCAAAGCGTCCAGACTGATACCGCTCAACCAGAATAGCAGGCATGCTGGCCCGAAGGAGCAGCTGGTAGAAGGCATTTTGGGCATTTGCGTTACCGGGGTTCCGATTGGCAGATTCCTCGAGCGTCGCAAGCTGATTGCGAGAGATTCCATTAGAAGTACCAAAGCCTCTTCGCTGCGCGTTCCAGACACCGAAAGTCGAGATGCTACGAGAGGATGACAGTATACCGGGGGATGACCGCGTAAAAGCACCGATGATAGACGGAGACGGCGATACTCGAGGTTGGAAGTAGGGTCGTCGCAGAATGGGATTGGACGCCTGAAGGCCTACTCGACTTAGGTTCAAGATGGTCATTTGAGCGGTAGTCGGCGTCATCACATCCGGCCCTGCGCGGGAAACAAGAGACTTGAGGTTGACTCGTCGAAGGAAATCGGGAAGCTGGGGTTCGTTTACCTGCGTCAACGGTTAGTTCTGGTTTTCAAGCACGCGATGCCGAGCTGCGCCTTACGTGTTGGGTTTCCGCCACCTTGTTCCTTGTAGCAGGCTGGTCGATGTTCTCCTTCGAGGGAGTCGACCGTCGCGAAACAGAAGCGGTTGAGCCTTTCCAGGGGACCATTACTGTATTTGCGATCGAGGGCCACAGTTCCGAGGTTGCAGCCGCCATACTCTAAAACCTTTGTCAGCGTTGTCCGGCGGAGGCATTCCGTACTCTCCACAGGAACATACCGGCAGCACCATGGCGTTGTAGGCCATTATGAGTTTTTAAGGCACCCGATGTGCCTCCAAAGACGATGATTCGAGACTGATGATCAATGAAAGTCGAGATGGTGCTGTTCGATGACGTGAAGGTTGAGTTCCGGCTAGCCGTTCGTACCGGCGATATGTCCACCTGTTGGGGGACAGGAATGGATCGAAGATTGAATATAGTAATTCTGCTCAAAGAAAGAGAAGAGAAATCTACCTAAGCACACTCATCGCGATGAATTGCGCGTAGGCATCATCGGTGAATAATCGTTGGGGGAGTCTCTGCTTGCCACAACTAATCCGTAGTTCGGCACCACGAGACGACCTTTCCCATTGGGGCATATGCTGAGTCATCTCAGCTCGGTCGTCAGATCTTCCGTCGCCGACTCCAGTGAGGTTGAATTAAGACTGTTAACACGATTGGTTCCAATCCCCCACTAGTCCAAAACAGGTGCCAAAGGTATTCATGAGTTTCTGGAATGATCTATACCTCGAGGAACCAATCTACCATACCTAAAGGTGCCGTACTTGGGTTGTCAGACGTAACGTGAAATAACAAACAGTTAAATATTTTGAAACTTAATACATATACTATATACCTATATAAAGTAGTCGTTGTCTTCTTGATGCTATCTCATGCAGCGGACTAACAACCATTAGATCTCGTGTGAACGGCCAACTCTTTCTTTCCTTGCACTGACTCCATTTCCTCATCACCGTGATCGCTAGTACCCATGTCGTTGTGTATCACTCAACAAGAGGTCTATCTTTCCCGGCCTCCCTCCTTGCCTGTAGCCTTCACCTCCCATATCTGCCTCGATATGAACTGAACGCCACCTCCAACATTGACAAGACTTTTTGCAGGGTATCGGCGTCATCTCATCATGAAGAGAGCTGACGACTTCAAATGTAAAACAAATCAAACTGCAACAAAAGCGGAAGAAAATGCCCAAGCACACGAAGTGACTAAGCGATATAAAAAAAAAAAGGCTGCCACAACGCAACTGACTCGTATATCCATGTATAGTGCGCTTCGAAATATCCACAAAAAGGGGTGAAGAATAGCCCAAAATTTCGCGGAGGGCATGAGACTAAACTAGAACGCCAAGAGATGCTTTCGAGCCAGGTATGGTATCTTTCATGCGGTCTAGGGGTGTATGCCGATGACTCTAGTCAGCAGGGTACGGCGCCTGATGACTTTGGTCCTGTAGGTCCCAATGGGTATATCCTCTTAAAAAGAACAAGAATCAAATCCATGATAGGTGGGGTCGCCGTGTGCTCCAGCCCGGTTATGGTTATGGTGTTACAAGTCGTCTTCCTGGAAGAGGACGGTGTCAAGGCATGATTATGCCAGATAACATTCGTAAAACATCAGAAGGCCTAAAAGCCTAAAGGTCGATCACAAGCTTGCAAGTCTGCTACTGGGCAGCTGCATCGTGGGGTCGTCGAATTCGATTTTCGGTCCGTAAAGATCATAAACCGCAGTTCCGTATGCCGGCAACTGTCCAATAGTCGTAACTTCGATCGGGGGGTCGTAATGAGACCACTGCTCCTGTTGGGGCTGAGCAGGTGGCTGGGGATAGTGATCCGCCACGGAGGCATGAATCTGCGGCGCATGGGCGGTCACGGTCTGCTGAGGCTGGCTCATGGAGTGTTGAATAGGTTGGTGATGATATTGTATCATGGTCTGCTGAGAATCGGCAGGTGTGTATGCCGGCGGGTTTGCTGGTTGATGTGCGTAAAACCCTTCCTGGATCATCGGACTGGGAACCGATGTCGCAGAGAAGGCACTAGGGCTACTCTGAATTGAGGTCGCAACTCCTGAAGCAGGATAAGGCAGTTCCAATGGAGGTCGTTCTACCTGCTGAGAAAGGTGATAATGGGGTTGCATATGGTTTGCCATCGTAGCAACGCCGGGGTTCCCTTGATCAGTGACATAATATGCCTGACGCGGCATACTTGAAGTTCGATGAAGCATCTGAACACTGGCATGATGCTCAGACATAGGTGGACCGTGAAACTCTGGAGGGACATTGGAAGGAATCCCTTGCCGGCTACTGTATTGTTGTGGGAGATGTTGTCCGTGGGCTTGCTGCTCAAAGTCGGCATAAGAAGATGATCGATGTAACGAGCCGTGTGGGATCGCTTGGTTCATAGGGACCATATCCTGGGGTGACCAGGTCATCGCAGAATGCTGAGGGGTGGAAGGGGGCTCGTCGTCTTCCGAGTCTGAGGAATAATCGTCCAGGATGTCGTTGGGGTTCATGCCCTGCTGATGCGACCTCCGTTGGTGCTTGACCATGGTAGTCTTTCTGCAAAAACTGGGGGATTAGTTAGCACGAGGTCCGGTCCGGCATTCTTTCAACCTACCTCTTTGAACAGCCATCGTGGGCGCATTTGTACGGACGCTTGCCGGTATGAATACGTCGATGACGGGCAAGACTCGAAGACTGGAATCCTTGGTTAGCTTCGCGTGGACCGAAATTCTTGACCTATACGCACATCTGAAAACCGCTTCCCGCAGCCAATATGTTGACACTGGTGTGGCTTTTCCCCGGTGTGTGTCCGAATATGAACGGTCAAAGCACTTCTTTGAATGAAACTTTTGCCGCAACCGGGTATCGAGCATGCATAAGGTCGTTCATTTGTATGTATTCGGTAGTGCCTCTGCAAATCAGATTTGCGATTAAAGCTCTGCAACAACATGTCAGCGTGGTGTATGAGTCGCACAACATTAATCTGTGCGTACCTTTGTGCATGCTTGCCAATCGCATTGGAAGGGGCGAGCGGTAGGCTCGTTCTCAACTAACTCCATAAGCTCCATGTTGTCTTCGTACAGGTGTCGATGCGATGTCGGTGGACGATGGGCCGGTGATGCTGAGTGTTGAGTAATAGCGTAATGCAACTGACCACGAGATCACAGCATGCTAAATAAAGCGCCTCGATAATGGATAGTTTGAAAGATCAAAAAGAAAACTCTAGTCTTGTTTGGGTCCTTGAATGCAGCCACAGCTTGGTTGCAACTCTCGAGATGAGATTAAGCCCACGATTAGTTGAGAGGCCTCGGGGTAAGGGCGACAAGCAGGTGGCTAATTCGCTCGAGGTTAAGAGGCAATGGGTACAAGTGCTGGACCAGTATGAGAGCTGCACGTAGGGTGTTTCCGTCAAGACCCTTGGTGTGTTAAGTAGTTTCCAGCGTGCCTCGCAATGACTGTAGATTTGGAGACGGCGGACGGAGGATATGTGATGCGTGAGAACTGGCTGCACGACTTGATAAGACGGGTTAATGCAGGCAATATCCAAAGCCTAGTGGACCGGGTAGAGATTTGGCTTGGGGGCCAGGGTAGGGTTGGACGTGCTGAGCCTTGCGCTTAGTCCGAGCTGGTACTCCTATCCAGGTCCAGGTCGGTCCAGGCGAAGGATCTGAGGGCTCCGCAGGCACTCGAAGGACTCTCAAGTCAGCTGCAGTCGATCCAGAAATAAGTCAAGCTGATACTGGTAACGGCAAACTTGTTTGGCGAGACCGGAGCACGGCTTGATATAGCTCTGGGGTTTGCCTTTGGAGGGGGTCGACTACTGTTAAATAATTTGGTTTGCTTAGGCCGAAGAAGGTTGCGGTCGAACCACGACACGGAGATGTCAGAGGGGTCAATTCGGGCCGTAGGCCTCTGAGGATGTGTGAAAGTAGCGTTTCGTGTGATAAAGCGGAGGCTGAGAGCAGTTGTAAAAGGAATTGCTGTAGAATCTGGATAACAACAATGCTTGGATAGGTTGGTATGAGTTGAGCCGTTGAGACGGGTTGGCCTGGCTCAAGTCAGGTGTGGTGTCTAGTCAAGACGAGTCGAGTCAGGTAGTCGGCCTGAAAGACGGGGGGTCGACGAGAGATATCAACAAACGGCCAGCAGGCTCTGGGCATGAATTCCGCTGGGTAAGGGCAGTGGAGAGTGCTTAATAGTAACCACCAAAGCCATGCAGATGCTAAATGACGGAGTGGAACGGGAAAAAGAGGCGGCGAGCAGCGAACGCCCACGATGTCGCAAATCGTACTTAGTTATAGGTGTGCGGCGAGCATGGCATGCGCCGGGGGCCAGCAAGGAACCACGCAGGAGATCAGAAGAACCAAGGGGCCCCTGCAATGGCGGGCGTCAGTGGGGCTCATACGGCAACGGTGGAAGGGGGGAGGATGGTCATGAGCGAGCAATTGACGGGAAATGGGGAGATGGAGGGAGGAAAAAGAGAGGGAGGGAGGCTGATGGAGAAACAGACAAGAGAGATGAAGAGATGCACCAGGGGCCAGGGACAACGACATGCGGGATGGAGAAATGGGGCAGGCACTAACACAATGAGACGAGGTAGAGGTAGTTAACTTATCCAACATTGGATATCGATGGTGGCCCGGGTGAGCTGAGAGCTGTAATAGTGCAGCAAGACGTATGGCCGAGTGTACGGAGCGATGGTCCAAGGTGGTGTAGTGCGGGCCACGATAGTGCGAGCGAAGCCTCTGTTGACGCTGTATTTGGCATTAGGGGCTGCCCCATCACCACGAGTTGAGCAACGCGGCCATTGGGTGTTTGTAAGTGGAAAGCACGCAGACAGAGGAAAATTGCAAGAGACACAGTGCGTTTACGAAGGCGCTGAGCAGAGACGACGGGGACAGGGGACAAGATGCCGAGGAGCCTAATAGGGTCAAAGGTGGTGTCGGGGGGTGTCAAGGGTGTCGGACGTTGAGGGCGTCAACCACCTAGGCAAGGGATGGCGGATCCTGCCAAGTGCACGGAGAAGGCTGAGAAGACGACTGACTGCATGCATGAATGTACGCTAAACCAGCTTGCTCATGAGAGCAAGATTGGACCAGACGGACGAGAAGTTGGATGACGGTTCTATCCAATAGCTTCTTCCGGCGACAGAGAGAGAGGGAGAAGAAGACGAGACGAGACGAGACCGACGACGACGAGGCGGCGGCGGCGGCGGTCCGCTTTGCCCCAAAATGCCCGCCGTGTCCACCGTTTTGCTGTAAGAATGGATGCCATCTGCACTCTCTGGCTGCGTTCTGCGGTGCAAAGTGAGGTATTAGCTGAGAGAAGACCGCCGGAAGGTGGGCGTGCGAGATGTGGGATGTGGATAGTGGGTGTGCATGGGCAGGCTAGGCAGGCTTGGGTAGAGCGTCGTGGCTGGGGTGAGGTAAAGTTCAGCCAGCGCTAAGTGGAGATTGACTTTCTCATCCCAGCCATGGCACGGTACGTACCGTGGTCTTGTTGGAGATGGAACCAGTGCACCGGAGTTTAGGGCGGTCCATCTCTCAACGGGACCGCACCATGGAAGGTGGGAAAAACGTAGGTACCGGTATTGACCTTGCGCTCTTGATGGACGAGCCATATGAGCCTAAATCCAATTACTGTACCTGCTTTGCGGTGACGCCCGACTGAAGTGCATCATTTCCAGTTCAGCTTTCTCCCACGCTCCTCCCCTACCTACCTTACATTAAATGAAAGGGTTAGTAAGCCAGGCACCGGATATTATTTTACCCTCGTTTCTTGAGCTCCCACCAGATTCACTCGTCAAAAGAACAATGCCATTGTTACTTCACTCGACATGCTTGACTCGACAGCTGTTGGCGGCGAACCAACCGCCTCTAGGCGGGCATCGTGGACGTTGGACAAGACGGGAGTCAACCAAACGGCGGGGTCAGTATCTTAGGCCCGTGCCGGTCTTGTCGTGGGTGCCCTCATGTCATGTCTCGTTCCGTCTCGTCAACGTCCCGTTCTGGCTCCTGGCACTCGCGACAGCGACCTGAACAGGAAACGGGATCAGCTCCGGACATCCAGAATAGCCTTTTGCAAGTGCTTAGGAGGCACACAAGGCACCCGTTGCATAATGATATCGACCTATACAGCTTCAAACAAGAGCCGTGGCCACGGCTGCGCGGCGAACCGCGAAGAGCACTGATCACTACATGACCTCTATCTCGAGTTATGACGCGGCGCATACGTGCTTTTCGCCCATACAAAAACGAACCACGATGCCACCGAGCCTGCTGAGCGGTGCTTCCCCACCACCCACAACTACCCTTGTCCGTCCCGGCCGATTGTCACCATGCCGTTCCTGACTTCGGCTCTTTTCCACCGCCGCCCGCTTGACCCTTATCCTTGTTCCCCCAAAGAGCTCAAGCCCATGTCCCAGGCTCTGGGCGCAGGACGCGACAAGGCAATTAGCGGAGGGCCTCGACTAGGCTCTTGACGATCCCCTGTTCCAATTTTCCGCGTGCCGGTTACCGCAGTTAGACGCCTCATCGATGGAGCAAACCCTATTGCCTCTTCATTACTTCCTTGGAACATCTCCGCAACGTAACGCAACGCATCTCATCCTAATGCCGTTCCAGATTAGCAAATATGGATAGCATCGATCCAATATTGGATGATGTGCTTCAAAACAACCTCAGGTCGTATCACAGGTGGGGGGATCCAATGTTGCTGCTGGTACTGTACGGGAAGTCCCCCCTGCCTTCCGCTAGCCCCGATTTGCTGAATGCCCTGAACCTCCAGACCCCGACGTTTCAAACGCCTCCTCCACAATCTTCCGGCCAGCAACTCGACATTGATTAAGACTCGACTCTTAGGATTGACACGCAGCGTGGACAGCTGACCGGTTGCATTGTTTCCTGCCATGAGGGCGGAAGCCGCAGGTTGATGGAAGCTATGTAACCCTAGCTGCCCTGATCTCCCATGATCAAGTGATGGATGATATCCACCAAGATGACCAGCATCCAGGATCCCATATCAACCTTACCCATGGCCGTTGACCCTACGGTCGATCAGGCCATGGTGATGCATGCATAGCCCTTTCCCGTCCCCTGACACCGATACAGCGAGCGGCTCAGATGAGCCCAGCAGCATCATCGTGTCGTGTCGCCAGGGCCAGCCCATGATATCGAGATCCTCCTTGTTTACCCCAGGCTCGACCGATTAAGGCATGGTTCAGTCCTCTTTCTTGCCTGGATGAGAGAGTCTCTGATGCGGACATGATGGAGCTCAGCACGACTGGAGCAAAAGCCACATCCATTACGGGCAAGGATGGCGTCGCAAGTTACCACAATGATGGGTGATCGCCATTAGCCCATAAATGCCTACCCAACCTACACCGTAATTAGATGATGATGGACGCCCTATCCTGTATTAGAGTTTAGGACCGAGGGGAGGTTGGCCACGGGTGAAACCAACGCTGGTGCATTTTGCGTCCCCACACACTGTCTCCCAGCGCCCAGTCGGGTTTTGTTTTGGGGGCCCCAACGCCCTGGGGCTCAGAGTCTGGAAGCCCAGAGTCTGGAAGGCCAAACGTCGACTTCTTTCTCCAACCTTGTAAAGGCCTAATCCAGAAATGCAGTTGTTGATCAGCTCGGACGGTGAGGCTCGCGGGCGCAACCTGCAACCCATCGCGGCTCAGTAAGCTTCCGGGGAGATCACTTCTGCGATAACCCTATTCCCTTGTTTGGCGTTGCATTTCAGGGTGAGGGGTTCTTCAACATGCGTAGTACGTCCTGATGCACGCAGAGATCATGCTAGGCGGCATATACTAACCAGATTCGCGAACGGCGATAGTGTCGCTTGGTCATACGATGATTACGATCCAACGCTCGACGTTGCCTTGTACCATCTGGAGTAACAGCCCTTCCAAGGCATTGTGATATCTTGCTTCACCGCCTCGGGGGATTTTACTGTTGATGTTTGGCCTCACGACCCTGCAAGACAAACGAGACGAGGCGCTTGCTGCGTTCCAGGTTGCCAGCAAGGCCAGGCCAGGGCGTTGCGGGAATTTTGCACCTACATCCGGTGCGCTAATGCTCTTCATCAACAAGTGGTGCAGCATTACACACAATGACACCTGCTAGATATGTGGGGGCATATTAGCACAGGAGTGAGTGCCCATGATGGCCACAGCTCTGCTCGAGAAAATGCCTACATTGGATGTTGCGCCGGTTCATCTCCAGTTCCAGTGGATTTTCTCCATCGTGTGGCTGGCAGATACAGCACGAGTTCATCTGTCTCATCGTGCTCTTTGAGTGGGCCAGCTCGAAGCGGTCTACGGAGCACTTCAGGCGCATATGGCGGCCCTGAGTGATGGGCAGATGTCTTGCACGTGAGTCCCTTTGAGTGCCTTTTGGATGTTTGATAGGTCCCTTGGCTTCCACATTACAACCTGCTAAACGCGTAGTGGCTTCTTGATATCCAAGTCCCTTCGAACTCTGCGTCTGAAATCTTCAACCCTAATACCCTAATGCATTAACTACATGGACCGGGAAGTCTTCATTTCTGCCGGGCAACGTGGCAAGCGCACATAACGCTTTGACCGGCAATTAGATGAAAAGCTGCCTCTTGCTGCGACCGAATCCGCATTTGCCGGGTTCTGGCTCGTGATAGATGAGTCTGAAGCTAAACGAACGCCAGAAGCATGGTGCCAGCAATTACCAACCCTATAGCGAATCAGCAGCAAGAATAGCAACACCAACGCAGGATAGCAGGGAAACTTATCTTTCTCGCTGTGATATATGGCCACTTGCGCAATACGTGCGTATGCTTATCTTCGAATATTACATCCAGTGGCTTTTGTTAATTACACAATTGGAAAATGATACTCTTTGTAATATTATCTAGCCTTCCACTTTTAGAAATCACCACTAGTGGATACCCGAGGGAGACTGCTCCAGCTGCCTGAGGCCATACCAAGCGTGTCTTCACCACACGGCCCTGTCATCCACACAGACCACACCACCAACCCAGGGATCCCTCGTCGGCAAGGATCGCTCACCATCGGACCCCATTCAGCTTTCCTCGGTACTACAATTTTTTCCTTCCAACAGTCTGCACAGGTCAGCCATTGCCATACCTAGACGGAGCGTGATCTGCCGTCAGGTTCAGCGGATGCTTTGTCAACGCACCCAGCATGGGTCTCCCAACAGACCTAACTGTTTTGCTTCGCCTGATGTGCGCATCAACTACGATACAGCCACAGATCGTCTATCGCAACAGAAGCAAACACCGATTGCATGATCAGATCTGAACCAAGCTTTCCAATCGAGGAACTGCACACTCAGTGAGGTACGTCAGCGAGGAGGTCCTGCCCTTCAGGGCCCCACTCCCCATGATCTGATCTGAGACCAGCTCAAAACAATGGTCGATTTAGCAATGGCTGCCACGTGCCACACCTGTCTACGCCAATCGGAAGTAACCGTTGGACGGGGACCAGAGCAGATCATCAGCCAGCCTGAGCTTCTGTCTTATCTGGATGGCATGGCCGGCCAGGGCCCGCTTCAGCCTGGCCTGCCTACTGTTTAGCCATCCTGAAGCTCTCCACCAATGCATTCATGCGTTGAACAACGGCCGATAATTTCAAGAACATGGTTCGGAGCGGAGAAGACTGCGAGGGAGCTTGGCTGTTCACCAGACGAGTGTCATGAGAAACCATCCGTCATGGCCTGAGCAACTGGAGTGGCAGCCACGCTCATGACGAACGGCTAGCTGTCATGTAACAGCTTACAGTTCGCTCGCGAAGGCCATAATCATCTGGCTGTTACAGTCGTGACACATTCGACAGTTATCCTACTCAGATAAAAGAAACAAACCCTGGAACCTAGCAATGACAACAGCCATCAGATCCGCCAGGCACGGGCCAACAGTTTCGAATCTGCCTCTCATCTCCGGACCCAAAACGGCGATACAGCGGACTCGTTGCTGTTTTGAGGAATTCGGGTACCACGACGCCGGGACCAGGTCAACGGCACGAACTATTCGACCCTACTCCGCGCTAGCATCCGGGCTCCCCTTCCTTCTCGCTGTGGTGTAGATGGACTTGAAGGGTGGTATTTCTATTCGCTTTATCTCTGGCAAAGCTCAATCTAGTCAGCCCATGGGTCCACTGGCTAAACCACGATACATTTATCTCGTCAACCTTTCACATTCTCCGGATTGTTGCGTTTCCCTTGGATGGAGCGAGCGAAGGGTAAGTGACTTCAAAGAGGCAACGTCTGTTGCAATGATTAACCCGGTATCAACAGACGTCACTGGTATCGAGAATATTCAGCAATATGCGTTCTATGAGGGTTAACCCCCATAACGTCAAAGATCAACCAGGCGTGCAGTCCCATAGGGTCTTTCGATGGACTTGCTCTGGTGCGACAGATGGGTTAGAAAATGGTCGACGGAGAAGATTCCGCACAACACCGCGATGGATACAAGCCAACAGACCGATGGCGAAGTGATTGGTGCATGCCCAAAAAGCTCCGGTATTATCATGATCTACGACCGACCTGGTTCCGCTAAGACAACGTTGCATTACGAAGTATCAATATAATGGTCCTTGTCCTTAAGCTATCAGACGGAAGGCCTCCAAATGCCACCAGCACGCTGAGAATCGAGCTGAACCGAACTAGTGGTCATAGCCGAAGTGACAGGTGGAGATTCTCGCAGACGGACCTTAGGATTGGACCACAGAGTTCCTGATCCGCTCAACGTCACACAAAGCCCATCACAGACAACATGGCTTGTAATAACCCGAAGGATTGAGCTTGCAAAAGTCCTAACCACGCCTTGGACGCTCTACGACCGGAGCTTGCAAATTGAGCACTAATTACGGCCGAGAGCTAATTCTAGCCCGACGTTTAGTCATTCCATCTGACTCAAGACGTTAACAACTGCCGATATCAGATCCGAGATCTTACCAGTTGAAACATTCATCTAAGTATTTGTATTTCGCGATACTAGGCTGGATTTTTCTTTGGCTTCACATCCCAGTCTTAACCGTTCAAGGAAAAGGGGAAGATTACTTTTGATCACGGCTCTTTATCGTGCACTCGCTACTTTTCATGCCTCTGCCATAATGTTCAGCAGCTCGCACCACTAAGGCTCTATTTCTGGCATTCATGGATTCTCAATAAGGGGCCACCTTCACGGTCAAGACCATGAGAGCCCAACAAATATCTGCAGACTTTGCTGGATCATTGCGCAATGTACCCTGCAGCTAGTGCAGAATCTGGGTTTCTGTTTCTGATCTGGGAGGTACAAGATGCATGGGCGGACGTCCGTACAACGGATATCGACGTTACTATTGCATAAAATTCTCCGAAGATTTTGTGAAACGACGATGCTGTATGCACATGCATTCGGTCTGTGGAATTACGAGCTGATTCCATCTCATCCATGCTGTGCATCAAAGACCAGCCTAGATTCGTCATTAACTGCAAAACGCGCCAGGTATCGCAGCTCAAGTGGAGGGTTGATTCGAGACCAGCCTCCAGAGGCTTCAAACCGCCCAGCGCCATTCCTATCGTCTTGAAACTAAACAACGCACAAGCATCTGAGTCGAAAAGGGCCGGCGCCAGAGCGGCAGGAAATATGGAACCCGGTCAACCCAAAGTGCGGACCGTACGGCAGTCACCGACTATTTGATGCTTCAGGCGGATTGACCCTCTCCCGGACAGAGCGAACAGAGTACAGTTGCCCTAGGAAAGCGTCGTCGACCAGTATTGGCGCCTGGACCGGATAATGCGTCGCGGACAGAGCGGGAAATCATTATTATGCGTGCCCCTGGCGACCCGGTCGATGCTAATGACGGCCCCCATCTGAGAGAATTGATGGAGGTCGGGCATGTTGTCGAGGCCAAGACTCTGATGACGTTCACCTTCGATTCTCGCAAGTAACCCAGGATGGATCTTCACTTTCAATCAGCGGATGGACCGGAAAAGAGAGGGATACTAGGTCTCGGACGTTTCGAGCCGAGATCTTCAACACATTTCCGACTCATTCCCTTGTGAAGCTGCTGGGCGTTGAAATTTTACTGCATGCGATCTGCTGGCTCTTAGCGCGGCATGCCTTTAGCAGGATATGACAGCCGGCCGCAGGTCGTTGGACCCCGACGAGCAATCGGCCGAGTCCAACCTAACACAAGCTGGGAAACCCCCTATGTAGTATCGCCCGTGGAGATCATTGGCGGGCTCGTACACCCCCCATCCTCGCAAGCCTTGTCCTGCTGGGCTAGAGTGCAACCAACGAGTCATGCATTTGCCCCCGTGTAAAGTCCGAGAGAATGACATTGCCGCCCCTGGTCTCGCACGACAACGTGCCAGTACTCTCCTAGAGCCCTGATGTCACAGCAATCTACGGTTTCAGCGTGTCGCGGCTATCTTTGAAAGCAAAATGACCCAGCGGGCAGTGGGTATTGTCCCCTTGATGGCCTAAATGGCGCGATGGCAGGGAGACAGTGGGGTTGTTCCCAAGCCATGGTTTCCTCTGGCCGTTGTGGTTGTGGCTTTGGTTGATAAAAAGCATTCGAGCGCTTGAGGACTATGGGCAACGGATAAGGTTGATGGCGCGCCAACGGCTTGCTCAGTCAACCTGTTTTAGATGGGATCTGCTCCTCGGCCCATGTCCAGCTGCTAGTTGTTGAAAGACTCGCACTATGCAGCACTAATAATCCAACATGGTGCGGAATTAACCACCTCGATTCCGTCTATCCCAACCATGAGCACTTGAGACACGGCCAAGCTTCCAGTGCTAGACAAGAAACGAACCGTGAAAAAGAAAGCAGCTATTTCCCGTGGCGGAGAAACTAAGTAAACTGGGAGGCTTGGAAGGTTGGAAAAAGAAAAGCTGGGGGAACACAAGAAAAAGCAAGACTGTCATCTCAGATGCCGCCCCCTAAGTTATCCTCTACCATGGCGACGGGATCCCTTGCAGCTGAGCACCTCTGTCAGGAAAATCCTGCCTATCGAGGCTGTGGGGGAGAGTTGCCCCAGTTGTCGCTATCTCGACAACTCATTACAGCTCTGGCTGGGGGTTGGCTCACGAAGTTTATATTTGTTTTGTCAAGTCTGCACCTCGTCACCAACACTCGACTGATGCCTTTTCCAACCTCTCTTGACAAGCTGTCAGGAGAACATGCACATACGCAGAGTCACGGATATACCAGCCTTCGCCTTGCAGACCCTACTACGTAGGATGTTTAGTTGCTTGGAAACGGCGCCGTTTTGTTCACCAACATGCTCTAGGCTCAAGCAACCAGCAGCGCGCCGGTCCGCCGTCATCTCTAGTGCCGTCATTTGGCAGCAGCAAGGCTTGCAAACCTGTCACGACAGCTTCTTGAGTTTCCTTGGTCCTTCTGGCGGGTCTGCCCTCTTTGCCCCTCCCCAGCGAAATGTGATATCTGACAGAAGCTCAGCTACGCTCCCCCGGATCTGGAGGGTAACGCTCAGCAACTCACCCCCCTTGTTCCGGAACGTCACGCATGCATGGCTCAGTGCGAGATGCTCTCTAGACAAGCAGGAAAAAACCAGACGACCCATACCGGGGGACGAGGCGCCCTCTCCCGCCCTCCACAAGACGCCCGCCAGCCCTGAGGGTTGCGGCAACGCTCCCAACGTGCATGATATCCCGGCCGCGGATCTCCTTTGTCACAGAAGCCCATCCTTTCTGTTACACCGCAGGAGACTAGACAGTCCACGGCTAGTCCTTTGCACTCGCCGTCCTCTCAGCGCCTATCATGACGCTGCCCCCAGCTTCGTCCGCCTCGCCCATACTCATCCCCCTGGTGCTTTTGAAAACAGACCGTTGACCGTCCTGCTGCTTGCCTCTTTCTGGAACCTCTTCCTTTCCTGCTGCGGAACCGCACGAGTAACGTCCGCCACCAACAGCAATCCCCGGCAGAAGACACCTTATGGTGGCATGTTTCTCTGGTGTTGCTTTGTTCCCGTTCGTCGCAAATCTAGGGCCCCGCTACCCGCCATGCTTCCATCGGGTTTTCTTTGCTTTTCTCTTTTGCGGGGAGAATCGCAGGAGTGTGGTTGTCTGCTCACCATGTCACCGCTTCAACTCGTCGATTGTGATATCTGCTAGCTCTTCGCAGTCACATCTCGAGCACCCCCTCACTAGCCTCGAGCCCTACGTAGTAGGCTCTGGCTCAACTGGCACTGTACATAGGTAGCCCACTGAGGGTCTGCTTCCCGTGATTGACATTCTGACTGGTCACCCAGAACGGCGACAGTTGCGGGATTCTACCAACTTACCCCCCCCCTTTCAATTCCCGGCATGTCGTGGGAGCTATGTAACCCTGTCATGCTGCATCACCTCGAGGCCCCATGCCCTATTAAGTCGACGTTTCAAACCAACATCCCTCTCTGTATGCACTCTGCCCTCTTACAAGCACACGGGGTCCTGCAGAGAGGGCTTGACGTAAGAAAACGGTCGGCGCAAATGCAGGGGCGAGCTATCACTTGCGAGCTAGGCTCGGCGAAGGAACCGGTCACTTCCGCTCCTGACAGCCCGCGCCCTCGTCAAAGCGAGTTGTCGGATAGGGAACTCACTCGACTCTTGAGACACTTTTCCGCCTGCCTATTTCTGTTTCTTCATACTGTGAAACATTGGGAGCTAAAGAAAACTCTCTCTCCATTGCGCGAAACCGCAACTGGTAGCTGGATGAAACATTGCCATTCCAGAACAAGATGCCGCTTCTCTCTTTGGTGCGTTTGTATCAGAGCACTGAGACAAGCTGAGCCGAATCCCAGGATGGCAAAGACCACGAGCCATTGCGTCAATTCGGGGTCTTGCCCTCCCTTGTCTATCCTCTGTTAGCAGGGGGGAGAACCTGATGTTCTGAACGGCATCACTCTGGGTCCTCTAGTGGAAGACGCGGCATTTCTTAATTAGGCCCCTCCTTAAGACCCTCAGAAGGACACAATGAGACATGACGTTATGCCATTGTAGCGTCGTACGACAGGTTTGCCGCACCTATGGCACTTTTTCTCGAAAGGGATGATCAGAGTTGAGTCGCAATGGTGGCAGCATCATATCATACAAGGTGGATGGCCGTTGAGGTCGACTTCGACCTTACATCTTTGCTCGAGGCGTAGTCTCATCGCTTGATTCTATGGTTGTTGTGTGAGACAGTCGACACGTATTCTAAACCTCCTATCTTGTTTCCTTTTACCTGGAAAAAAATGTATAGAAGCATGCTGTGCAAGTGATAGGATGAGATCCCACTCCCGTGATGGTTGAACACTATCCTCCCGGGAGACAAGTGTTGAAAGCCAAGTCTTTCATACCAACGCACTTCCAAAACAACGCTATGAACCAGTACAGCTCGTCCTTGATCCTGTTTTTGCTCAAGGGCCGGCACCATTGACTGCCAACTTTTCCAACTTCTCCTTGAGTATATGGTCAGGCTTGAGCGAGCCATTAGTTTCGGACACGCCGTTGACCGATTCGGACGGGGTCTCTCCACTCGTCAGCCCCTTTCTAATGGCAAGAACGCTGTCGACAATGACAGCATCAATGCCCTGCTTCACTTGACGCTGCAAATCCTGTTAGCTGCCGGTACTTGCTTGTATTTGCAAATGGACGAGACATACCTGAACCATCACGGGGTCGTTATTTAATACACCGTAGCTGAAACACACGATTCCGTTCTCCTTCACCACCTTCACGAGGCGAGGACTGTTGATGAAAGGCTCTGCAGCGGCGACAATGCCGAGCAGGTTCCATCGGCTTGCAAAGCGAATAGCCTCTTGTAGAGACGAGGCGCGCACGTCGCAAACATCGCAGCAGCCTGCGTCGGTGAGGAACAGGATAGGAATGGATGGCTGCTTGTAGCTCAGGCAGAGACAGATATCAGGGTTGAAAGAGCTGAAGATGATGTGACGCTCTCCAGCAAGGTCGTATACCTTGGAAAGAACGGTATCGCAGAACGAGTTGAGCTCCACGGCGTAGGTGTCCATCTCGTGCTCTTCACTCTCATGCAGCATGGGGTATTTCATCTCTATGTTGAAGCCGATATGCTCAGGAAGCTTGCGGAAGAGATCCTCCAGGGTGGCAAAAGGAGCCTGGATGAAGTTGCCTCTCGTGTTGCCCTTGAAGCCTTTAGACTTGAAGTCTATCGTGTGCTTCATGCGCTCGTTCAGATCATCACGTCCGCTGCCAGCGAACCCCATTGACTGTGAGCGCTTTGGTGCAAGACTATTACTGCGTGCCCGGAAGCCACCAGACTCGCCCTCGGCTACAGGCTTGGTTGCGGTAGTGTGGTTGGGATCCCGACGAGTGTCAGGATTGATGTGCAGGAACTGCTCCAGGGTCAAAGTATGGACAGGGGCGTCTATACCAGTCTCGCTGACGAGGAAGTCGTGGTAGATGACGGGGACGTGATCCTTGGTGAGCTGCACGTCAAACTCGACGTACTGAGCACCAAGGTTAGCAGCAGCAATGAACGATGGCAATGTGTTCTCGCCGAGCTGGAGAGACCTGTTGGATGTGAGATTCTTGCCAAGGCCTCGATGTCCGATGAGCATGGTCGATGACAGCTTTTTCCAATATGTCTGTCTCGAAGTAACCTCCATGTTAGGATGGTGGAACGGAGTAATGATGGAGAAGTTGAAGTGAACGGTGCCAATAACTTCCAGACTGCTGGCCATGATGGGAACACAGACGTCGCCTTGCAAAGTCATTCGTTGAGAGCCTAGTGCAGGCTTCACAGACGAAAGCAGCGCTACAGCACGGCCAACCTTGTTCTTTTCGCTGCCAGAGTACGTCGGAACAATATCAAAGAGCAGCTTGACCTTGGCAGGATCCTTTGTGGTGAAGACAACAGGTTCGGTGGCAATGTGGTCGTGCACCGGGAGATCGATGATTGTGCGCTCGCCCTGGGCTCCCGTGGCAGCCACAACGATGGAGAGGGCGGTATCGAGTTGAGTATTGTGAGCCTCGGTCAGTGGAATGCGATCGAGGTGGACTGCTTCGACATTCTTGCGCATGTCCATAGATCCAAGACTAACAAGAACAAGACTTTCGTCAGTCAGGTATCGATGGCCGAAACTCTTGACTGCATCAGGAGATCGAGGCACAGCGGTGGCTCCGTTGGAGCGACGCTCGTCGATGGATGACATTTCTGAAGGAGTCTGCTGCAATGTTTCAACGGGTCTGGATGGCGGCTCATCATCATCATTGATATCCACTGCAAGGAGACGTGCGATGTCCATATGGCCTCTCAGTGCAGCATGTTCTCTGGCTGTCCAACCGGACGAGTCCACACGGGTGATGTCTGCCCCAGCTTCGACAAGGAGCTCGACCATGCTGTACTTGCCGTCCACAGCAGCGACGTGAAGAGGAGTCCACGCGTATGTGGTTTCAGTGGCCTCAAGGTCTGCCTTCTGAGACTCAGTGCCTTTCAGAATGATCCGAGCACACTCATCGTATCCAAAACGAGCGGCAACATGGAGGGCAGTCTCATTGGTCTTGTCTCTCCAGTTGGGGTCGACCCCAGCGTCCACCAACATCTGCACAATGGTGCTGTAGTTGGACTTTGTAGCAAGAGCTAGGACAGCTCCGGATTTAGAGATGGACTTTCGAATTTCGGGTTTGGACTCGCTGCTTCCCTGCCAGTTTTCACCTTGCAAAAGAGCCCGAGTTGTCAAAGGATGGCCCCCGACAACACTGAGATGAAGGGGAGCAGAGCCATCATGGTCCTGCCATTCAGGTGTGTCGATACCGTCCTTGACATTGAATTGATTCCACTCTTGCATTTTAGCCATGATGATCTGACAGACAACCACAAAACCAAACTGAGCTGCATAGTGCAGCGGCATGCGCCCGAAAGAATCAGGGCTTTTGAGCGCAACTCGCTGCTCTGGACGTAGTTGATCGAGCAAATACAGGAAGAGCTGCACAGCTTCATCATCTTTGCCCAATAGCTTGGTTTCATCTGTGTTGAGTGCCTTCTTAGGGTTTGCTGTCGAGAAACCAGGTTGAAGATGTTTGGTGCTGAATTGCGCACCCGCCGGCACTGGATAAGCCTTGGAGTCGAGATCTCCCGGGTTCGATTTTGTGCGGCCAATGTGAATGACGAGGCGGTGGATGCAGTTGCGCCCATTTATATCATCTGGTTCATCAAGACTTTTTAGATTGGCGAGGAGAAAAGCAATGCAAGCTTTGGCCCGGGAGGAAATAGACCGCTGAAGCAGGTTTAATAGGAGAGGCTGAGAGGTTTCCTCGTAGTTGACGTTGCTTTCCTTGAGACCAGCTTCGAGTGACGGAACGTCGTCGTTCCGTACAGACTGGTCCAGAGTGTCAAGCTGTGCCTGAGGTAGGTTGTGCATTCCTTTGGTCGAGGCCCGGCCCAGGGAGCGGGTTGAGTGTTCGGACGTGGCATCGTCGAAAGTCGGAGCCTCAGACAAGACGTGCAACCACTTGTTTATCTCGGTCAGAAGCCTCGCCGTGTTTGTCTCCTTTGAAAAGGGCTTCGGGTCAACCTTTGTTGAGATATAAGGCTGCTGAGTGACGAGCTCTGGGACCTTTTTGTCGAGCTTCTTGGTGATCTTGACGAAGCCCCTGCGGTTAATCTCACCAAACCACTGTAAATTACGCAGCTGAGTTCTCAGGTCGATGAGAGCACCCATGACCTCCTCCACCTCATCTTGGTCCAGGGCCGTGACAACATCGGGGGTGCGGCCGTAGCGGTTGTAGAGGATGTTGAGGCGGCGACAGGCTTCTGCGAGCTTCTTGTTGTAGAAGAAGTCGACATCTTCGAGGTTTCGATCAAGGGCGAAAAAGAATTCTGCGTGGGGAGTTAGGGGAGAGGCTCAGGGTGTGCGAGACGAAAGAGTCGTCAAAGCCGCCCACCTGCAGGATCCACCTTTTCTCCATTCCTTGCCTTCTCTGCTGCAGCTTTGACCAGCTTCTTGAGGCCCTTGTAGTTGATGTATGAGGCCGACCACTCGGGGACCTGGTTTCGGGGTAGGCTGGAGAAGTGAGTGAGTGAACTGCGCCGATCGATCTGGAGGACAATGTGAGGACTCACTTTCTTCCAAACTTCATATTTGTGAAGTCGCTCCAGATGTTGTCTGATGGAAATGGAGCTCAAACCTGCGCAATGGAGTGAGAAGGAGGATATGAGATGGTCGCGATCAGGAGGTAGTAGGTAGCTGGTGCAAACTGGATGAGGTGAGCGTCGAGGGATGACAGCCTAGAGCTCACAGCTTGTCGGTGAACTGCAACAAAGGAGCTCGCAGCTGCGATTCTCAACACAGAGGAGCAGCTTGCCAATTGGCAAAGACTGTCGATAATGCTCTGAACAATCGCGAATTGCTTGTGATCCAGTGACGTCAAGGCAATCGTGTTCGGCGCGGGATCTAAGAATAACCGATAGCTTCGATAAGAGCTTGTGAGAGTGTCTCCATCTACATGCGATGTCCGTGGTGTTTGGTCTCTGAGAAGGAATCGAGAGGGTCGATGGATGATGCAGAGGGGAAAGAGAAGAAGCCAGGTCCAGCCAGGGCAAAGCAGATTTTGCCAAAAGCCAACAATGCCTTGGAAAGGAAAAAAGAAACAAATCGTGGGTTGGATTGGATTGTAAGAAATCGGGAACTGGAGCCCCTTCCACTTTGGTGGACAAACTCCATGTGGGGGAGAGGCACCCAAGACCACTGCACTGGCAACTACCTTACGTAGTGTTCCGTACCTGCACTCCAGTTCCTGGTACCTCTTCCACTGAAAAGCGCTGCGGAAGGGACAAAGCTCTGACAGGCGTGGCCATAACGAGCTTCATTCAAGCCTGCCATCCAATTGGCCCCGTGGACCCTCCCTGTCCCGTGACTGGCCGACACGAGTCGGGACGCACCCACTCAGCCACTCCGACTCCTGAGCCAGGGCGCATCGTGACCCCCTTGGAGGGTCCATATCGTCAAACGAGAACCTGTCAGAGGACGGCGTGGAGTCGCGATACAGTGCTAGTTGACGAGATATCCCTACTATAGCTGCTGCTGTAGCAGCCGGTGAGACGCAGACCGCCATGTTGAGATAACCCAATTTCTTACTGTACGCGCGCGCGCTGTAGAACAGACCGACTCTTCCGACTTGTCGTAAGTCATGGCAAGGGTCCTGTTTAAGCGGCAACTAACTACGGCCGGAGGCGGCGCCTGTGGCTGCGGGGGATTGTATCAACGCCAATCAAGTTCAGATGGGCTCCTTAAGCGCAAAGGCCGAACAAAAAGCCTGCTCGTTTTAGACTTTTCTATAACGTGGGTAAGGAGTTTCTAGAATTATGAGGACATTGATAATTGCACCTAGGATGAACTAACTTTTAGTATCGTTACAATCAGATCCATTACAATTTAGCTCATCTCAGGAGATTTCAAGATTATAGTGAAATCTGCCCAAGTTGTTGTGTTTTTCCTCACCTGCTTGTCAAGGTAAGATTGGTTGAACTCGCTCGTGTACAAAATTTCATTCATGTATATGCCAGTGTTATCTATAGACATGTGTCTAGGTAGCTAAGTTTACATACGGCTCAATGCCATATCATCCGAGACCTCTCGCCTTCAGCCTTCTATCCAATCAACCCAACCCCGCCCACTGCCCTTGCTCTAGATATGCCGGTCGCTGGTCCGGTACTGGCCATGTGATCAGCCTCCGCGGTCTCGCCCTCAGCCGTCCCGACTGTCTGACTACCCGCCTGGCCGACACCGACTGTGGTTCTGGAAGCACCATGGCTGTTGGCTTTTCTTCTCTGAACATCAACTCTTCTTCCTTTACTTCGGCCTGCTCCTCCACTATTGATGGTATTGGTTCAGCTTTTTGGATGATGCTGCTTGAGAAACCTGTGTCGTCTGCATGCTCAAATCGCGTGCACTCTGCCAGTGTCTCCTGAACACACCGAGACGAAGGTAGCTGCGACAAGATATCAATTAGCTCCCCATTCAGCTCCAGTGTCTGCTCTGCTGCCGAATTTCCAATATGTAGAGCCATTGACCGGCGGAACTGGGGAGATAGGTCGGGGTATAGCAGTTTGCTCTCGATGGAGCGTGTTGTCCTTCCCACAAACGCCTGTTCTTTCCAAAGACCTTCGATCTGCAGCAGCCTGCTTTTCGAAGAGCGGATCAAATCTTCAGTGGTCGAGTCCAGACTGCTACTTGATGAGTTCTCGAGGCGGATTTGTGAGGTGGTGTCGGCTCTAGCCAGAGCGTTCAGGAATCGACGAAACTCTTGGCTGGAGATGGCCAAATTGTCTAGAGTCGACTTGGACACTGGCGCGCCAGAAGTTGGCAGACCGCAAAGGTCGACAAGGACACGGAGGCGGCTGACGAGATAAGGGGCATCAGTCCGGTCCAGCAACATTGGATGCCATGTAGTCGGACAGTCTGTGAAGCCCTGGATGAGACGAACGGCAGCCTTCCAGTCAAGAGCAAGGATACACTCGTCAAACAGCTGCTTGATCGTGTTGGTGCTAAGAATAACCTTGGCCTTCATACACGATACAAAAAAGGTTGCAGCTTGGTCGAAGAGCTTGAAGTGAAGGAGGCCGTCAATCACAGCTTCAATCAGAGGCTTGTTAAGAGGTGCGTGCTCCCAGATCCAATCGCCTGTGCGAGTGGATGTATTATCAGTCGCTTTGCCACGACCAGCCCTAATCGTTGGGACCAGGTCATCAACGTGCCTGCGACGCAGCTTCGCCCCCGTCTCTGCGTCTAGACCGGTGATGCACGCAAGGGCGCGAAGGAATCGTCCATGGTTTTGAGAGTTCTTGTAATGGTTCAGAATAGCCACAAAAGTAGACGGTGTTGGTTGGAGACGTCGGTAATAGTAGAACGAGTTGACTAGCGACTCGGAGATGTACTTGTGTCCGTGCTTATCGAAAGCAACGATGAGAGTGTTGTATGTATGCATGTCCGCCGGATAGGCAGACACAAGTAGGTTGTAGCATACTCTGCCAACCTTCTCCTTGAGGCCAAGCTCACTTGAGTCGACTACCTGACGCAAACGTCGATTGAGGCTAACTCTGTTTTGTCTTGCTCTGGCCGGATCGATGGAGTCGAATGTGTAATATTGACCCCGCTTGTTCACCATCTGCCGAGCCTCATCGAAGCTAGGGCTGGGGCAAGTAGATGTGTCGTGGGTATCAGCACGGTTGAGGAGTTGCGTGACAAGATGCACGATCGTCCGCGAGTCGTTGTGGAGCTGTTGGCGGGTCATTGGGGCCCGATGAGCCAGCTTTTTGTCGACCTCTTCATCCATGATGGCCTGCTCAAGGCGTTCATAGTCTGTCCGTCTGAGGGCAAGCATTGTTGCGTCTTCAGGGCAGTGGTAGTGTTCGGCTTGCAGGCGGGTCAGGTAGTCGGATGTACGCAGTTCGACGGGCTTCGAAATCTCCTTCATGTACGGCCGGTTCGTGTAGATATCCTTGAGGGTCTGCCATAATTGATCCATCTGGGCAGGTTCCAGGTCGGCCTGGTCGGCGTCAAGTTTTGGCGTGATCCGGTTCGTCTCGAGGGTTCGTAGCAGCTTCAATTCGGCCAATTCACGTCGAGTCTCGTCCAATTGGCGGTCCAATTCCTGTCTCCTATCCTCCTTTCGTACGGCGTCAACGACAGCGGCGGTCGCAAACATGGAGCTGTAGCACGCAGTGAAGACCTCAGCAAACGTCACTTTGCGTGGTCGAGCCGCAGCCGTTGTCACCCTCCGGCCGAGGGCGCCAACAGCGGTTTCGCAGACGCGGCATCCGCAGCGATGAGCCTGACCGGCTCTCGAATATAGAGACTGCATGATCGATAGCTCTTTCGTGTTCAAGACATCGCTCGGGTGCAATTGAGGCGTTGGCGTCGGCGTTGACCACAATCGTTGAATTGAGGTGTTTCGCGGAGCCCGAATCAAGAAATTGGCCAGTCACGGATGGTTCGATTATCCAAGTCACGTGTCAGCACTTCACCCGGCGGCTGCTGTACGGCTACAGGCGCTATTCTCACACCCCACCACCCCACATGCGTCACTATTGAGAAGCCCACTGTATCCTCCTCTTTGAGGCTCATCACATTCTGCAGATAGCAAATACCAGCTTGTTTTCTGCTTAGGTTTCTAAGACTTGTGTCTCTTGCTCCTACCTTTATCTCGTTCATCATGTTTGCTCTATATCTCACTGCCGACTTGCAAGGGTATGTCAACCGAGCCGACTTACTTGGAGCTTCACTGATGTGAGGGGCAATTTTTGACAGGGTCACCAATTTGCGCCCGGACGATACTCAAGATAACCCTTTCTGGTACATGTTCAAGGTTCAGTGTACCTCCTGTCGCGAGACCCACGCCAACTATGTTGGTGTTAACCGATTCGTATGTTTGAGTGTCTCCAAGTTTGCGGTACAGCAGCTTACTCACTTCATCCAAGGACACCAACGAAATGAGTGGAAGCAGAGGAGAGGCCAATTTTGTCTGGAAGTGCAAGAACTGCAAGGTAAAGTAGCTCTCTTGCTACCTCGTCTGTAATAGCATCTCACATATCATCAGCGAGAGTCATCCGCCTCCATCAAGACGGCTCCAGCGCCCTACGAACAGACCGAACCCGCGAAGCCTCAAAAGATCATCGAGTTTGATTGTCGAGGTCTCGAGTTCACCGAGTTCAAAGCAGAGGTATGGGATGTGATGGTATGTATCAGAAGATGTACTGATTTAATCTGCAGGGAGACTGGCTCGCAGAGGGTATCGACTCTGGAACCAAGTTTACAGGCATTGAGTTGGTGGAAGGCGAATGGTTCGAGTACGACGAGAAGTCCAATGAGGAGGTGAGCATCAACGACATTAAGTGGGAAGTTCGTCGTTCGTAAGCCTGCCCGCTGTATCTGGCCAAGTTGGAGTTGCTTGAGGTGTCTTGGCGTGAGGTTGTTTAGGCAAGCGGGTGAAGGGAGCTATTGACATTAGTAGTCTATTAGTAGAAACATATAAGAGGCAAATAGCTGGTCACTTGAGTTACATGAGATACTGAATTCAGTAATCACGCGGGTGGGGAAGGGGGGAAAGGCTCGGCTTTATCCATGCGTAAGAGGTTGCCGTTCAGATCCAAGGGCTCTGGCTGCAATCCAAGTTCATCGCAAGCTTCGGTTCACCTCGATCTGTATCTCAGCCTGGTCGCGTCATCCCCAACAACGGACTGCTGCTGTGAATGTCGTTTGTCGCTCAAGCCACTCGAACGGGAACAAGCTGGTCGGAGTATGTCTTGGGTCTACTGAAGCGACAAATTCGGTCGAAATTGTCCTGTGTAAAGACGGCTGTGATGATGTGTTCATTGTGTCCATACCTACTAGGCCAGATGATGGGTTGGATAAGGAGCTCGTCTGGGCATTCAACTCTCTCAGCACACCGAAGCGCGGCAGAGATTGGATCAGCCAGAGCCGATGACTGATATAAGTGAAGTTGAAAGATAAGAGATAAGATGAGAGGCATGGTATTGTATGGGGCGCCGTCGTAACGACCATTACTACCATTTGGCTGTCGCTCAAAAACATCAACAGCTGGCTGGTAATAAGGATCAACGAGCAAAAAAAGATCGACGCCGATCGGGTTCGAACCGATGCTCCCGAAGGAATTAGATTTCAAGTCTAACGCGTTAGACCACTCCGCCACAGCGCCTTTGGATGAGTGAAACGCCTGATATGTGTGTATATGTAGTCATGTCGTCTTGAGCAAGGTCCAAAGAGGCGGTCAGTGTTGACATGCCGTAGGGCTGCGCGAAGTGGGCCCCATTCGATGGTGACACAACGAATCAGACTGCGCTACATCCTGGATCCATAATTCCTAAACTGACGCCATGTCCAAGGTAGACTTGTCCATAGAGGTTCTGATATCGAACTTTCCTAAACCCAGACTTGAAGATAAACGTTCTCAGCAACATCGACTTACCACCCGCATCCAGGACAATGGCTCTTTCAGAGCTGCCCGAGACAATCAACTATCTTACGGATGCTGCACATCTTCTCCGCACGACAGCACCGGAAACCTCAGCTCATCTCATGAGCCTTCTTCTCCAACAACAGGGAGTACCGCTACCTGACGTCCAACGCCAGCATGTGTGCGGAGGCTGTGGTCTCATTATGATTCCTGGACAAGAAGCTACTCTGAAGATTAATGCACGAAAGGATGTTCGGAAGAAGGCCAAAGGTGCTAAGCCAACTACCGGTTTAACCCCCAAGGTCACTCGGGAGCCAAGAGGCCCTTGCAAGATTTTTCACTGCAACAACTGTCAACAGGACACAAAGATACATCTTTCGCCCCCAGGACCTGCCGTGCGACGCAAAACGGTGATCTCGTCCAGAATCAAAAAGCCCACTGCCCCAATTGAGACGACCAAGCCGACTGCGAATGCTAGCAGCAAGAAACGGGCCAAGAATCGCAAGGCCGGTCTACAGGCTTTGTTATCAGGACAGAAACAACAAGCGACGAACCCACTGAGCCTCTCTCATTTTATGAAATGATATGTGGTCGATATTGGAGAATGCCTTACTCATGGCTTTATCACCGGCTCAGCTACAAGAGGCAGATTCTATGGATGCTCATCTCTGTCACCCGACGCGGAGGAATCCAGGGCCGCCTGGCTCAATCAGGCGGATGCGCAGCGAGTCCCGAAGATTCTAGCGCCTGCTCCCACTAAAAATCTGCACTGGAGCCGCACAGATGACATAACCTCAGTTGCCCCTCCAAAAATTTCATGACCCCTCCATCGACTCACCACCCAACGACGCTTTTCCCAAGAGTCAGGAATCAACCAAAGAAAATATGACGACCGACGAAGTAAACAAGCTGACTCCTCAGGAGTTCTTCGAGACCATCGGCAGCAAGGTCAAGAACTTTGCGCCGGCTGCTGATGGCGTTGAAAATGCCGAAGACGATGAGCGCGCCGTTGAAGAGATCGAGTCGCTCTGCATGAACTGCGGCGAGAATGTGAGTTGAAACACTTCCCTGGCCTCGCGCAAGGATAAGAGACTGACCTGTGTGTTGTAGGGCATGACTCGGCTGCTTTTGACCGCGATCCCTTACTTCCGCGAAGTCGTCATCATGTCCTTCTCCTGCGAGCATTGCAACCTTCAGAACAACGAGATCCAAGCGGCCGGAACTGTCCAACCGAAAGGAACAAACTACGAGCTGCGCTTGACTAATCTCGCCGACTTTGCGCGACAAGTTGTCAAGTCGGATACTGCCACCGTCAAATTCATCGAGCTGGATCTCGAGATCCCGGCTGGGCGCGGCCAGCTGACAAACGTCGAGGGTCTCTTGACGACTGTCATCGACGACCTCGAGATGGGCCAAGAGGCGCGAAAGGAGCAGACCCCCGAAATTTTTGTCAAGGTTGCCGAGATCATTGCCAAGGGCCGCGCTATGCTGTTGGGCGACTCGTTCCCCTTCCGTGTCTGGGTTGACGATCCTGCCGGAAACTCATTCATCGCCCCCGACCTGAAGGATGGTGTGGGCAAGTGGGAGAAGCACGAATATCCCCGGACTACTGAGCAAAATGCGGCGCTGGGTCTCTCCGACTCTGACCCCAGCGCTGGCGCAGGTCAGCACCAATCTGGCTTCGATGCCGACGGCGATATCATCCCCAACGAGGTCTACGACTTCCCCGCTACATGTCCCGGCTGCATGCACTCATGCACTACTCACATGAAGATGGTCGATATTCCCCACTTCAAGCAAGTTGTTCTCATGTCGACTGTGTGCGATGACTGCAGCTACCGCTCAAACGATGTCAAGACGGGCGGCGAAATTCCTGAGCTGGGCGAGAAGATCATTCTCGACGTCAAGGAGAGCGCCGACCTTGGCCGTGACATCCTCAAGAGCGAGACTTGTGCTCTCGAGTGCCCGGAACTCAAGCTTTCGGTCAACCCCGGTACTCTTGGCGGTCGCTTTACCACCGTCGAGGGTCTCCTCACCCAAGTCCGCAATGACCTCCACTCTCAAATCTTCGAAGCCGACGGCTCTGGCCAGGGTGGTGACTCTCTCGCCGTTGATGAGAAGTCACAATGGTCCGCCTTCTTTGACGGGCTCGATGCCGCCATCCAGGGTGACAAGCCATTTACCATCATCCTCACCGACCCCTTTGCGAGCAGTTTTGTTCAGCCTTTGGTTGACCCGCCGAACCCCGACCCTAGTATTCACCGAGAGAACTATACCCGCACAGATGAGGAGGAGGAGGAGCTTGGTCTGAAGGACATGAAGCTGGAGAACTACGGGGAGAAGGAGGAGGAGGAGGAAGTCAAGAAGGAGGAGGTCGAGAAGAAGGATGTCGAGGGTGAAGAGAAGAGGTAGCGACAGTGGCAAGCGTATGTTTTTAAGAAGCCAAGACCAAGGACGATGCAATGAGTAAAAAGTTTACATGCCAATCTTTTCTAGCTGTTTCTATTCACCATGCGATAGAGTGAACGAGAATAGGTGCATAGAATAAGCACTCTAATAACCTTGTTGTGTACTGTCTGCCTCGCATAACAGCAGTGTCTTCTGGGAGTAGCTTATTTCATGGTTTCAAAGTCCAGAAAGCTTCGGCCCGTTTCTTACCGGCTTGGAGTACAGAAGCGTGATCAACTATCCATGCAGCAGATCACTTAAGATTTAGTCACGACTTGAGTAGAAGGAGTCTTGATTAGAAGAAGTCTTGTTATTATCTATCGAGAAGCTATCGATGGGTATAGTGTCGAGAAAGTGATGGCAGTTTATGCCGAACCACTCTTCTTGGTGCGCTTGATGCCGAACATCTGGATGATCTCCAACCAGAAACCGGTAGGAACCTCCTCAAAGGCCGCCTCGTAAGCATCGATCTTGGGCTTCTCCCACACAAGGTCTGCCTCGGAGGCCTTGATAAACTTGGTCTTCTTGGTAAACTTCCAGCCGAAGAAGGTGATAGGCGCAAGCAACAACATGGCGTAGTAGGTGAAGAAGCCCTCAACGGTGAAGTTGCCAGGGAGGAAAGTCTTGTATCCGTAGCAGAAGACGACACAGGTCAAGAAGATGCCGGAGATGTAGGCACCGTAAGGCTGGAAGTATCCGAAGTAGGGAAGGGTCTTTCGGTCAAGTCCCTGAGCCTTGCAGGCCCGGTGGAAGAAGACGTAGGTGATGGAAATGACAATGTGGTCGATGATTTGGGCCGCAGTGATGATGTTGGTCAACCAGGTGAGGACCACGACGGAGTCGTTGGAGACGGCCAAGAAAGCCAGGAAGGGGAACAGCATAACAATTCCCAGGCAGTAGATGGGGAGACCGAATGAGGTACACTTGAGCAGGAACTTGGGAGCCTGGCCCTCGAGTGCCAGACCATAGAGACTTCGAGTGCCGTAGTAGGTCAAGGCGTTTCCGGCCGAGAAGATGGAAGACACCAAGAGCGCGTTGCAGACGTGGGGCAGGACACCGATTCCAAGGTTACCCATAGCAATGACATAGGGAGAAGCAGCTCCTGTGCCGGCTGCCTTGGATGTTCCGCTGACGATAGCGACAAGCTTGGCGTCGTTGTAAGGGAGGACAATGCCAACGCAGAGGGCGGAGAGGATGAAGAAGATACCGAATCGGACGTAGGTGGTCTTGAAGGCGTTCTTCAGGTATCGGCGCGGGAGCTTGGCCTCACCAGCAATCATGGAGACATATTCGGGACCAACGATGGCGAAGGCGGCACTCCAGAGAGAGCCCAGGAAGCCCTCGAATCGACCCTTATCGCCAGTAGAGAGGTATTCGGCAAAAGCACCGGGGTTCTTCCAGTGGCGGAAGCCATAGGCATCGTGCTGAGGGTTGCCTCCAACCATTGTAATAAAGGTGAACATGAAGAGGATGCCGAAGAGGAGGACCTTTCCGAGGGAGAGCCAGAACTCAGCCTCGCCGAACCATTTGACTGCGCCGACGTTGATAAGACTGAAGAAGAATTAGTCAGTAACCGTTTACAACAGCAAGTGAATGCAAGTCTACTCACCCATAGAGCACAATGCAGATAGCAACAACGGCCGCAACAGGGATATCTTCTCGCCAGAACTTGAGGACAACGTTCAAGGCCGAAATCTCAAAGGGCACCAGAAGAGCTTCGTAGAGGAAGAAGTTCCAGCCAACCATAAAGCCCAAAGATTCGTCGACCCAGTGGCCAGCCATGCGGATAAAGGCACCAGAGACGGGCATGAAAGTAGCCATCTCAGCCATAGAGTTGTTGACAAGACCAACCATGCACGAGTACAAGGTGTAGGCCAGGAAGAGACTGCCAGGGCCGCCGCGGGCTAGACCTGTACCGATCGAGACGAAGACGGCGGTACCAATGGAGCCACCGATGGCAATGAGCTGGATCTGACGGTTTCCGAGGTTGCGATGGAGTTGATCGCCGGAATCATAGAGGGTGCCATTCTGTATGCTGCCACCGCCGTGGGTTGTCTGTTTGCCGAGCTTGTTCTCGTTCGTCTCGACGTAGGCCTTCTCCTCGTAGGAGTCCATGGTGAAGTAAGAACAAGGGGCTTGGGCCCGGAGTTTTCTGAGGCAAAGAGAAGGATGAGAGGAGGTTGAGGAGGAGGTTGAGGAGGAGATGCTGATCAGAGGCGAGGACAGGAGAGTTGGGGTCGGGGCAATTGGCGACTTTATATCTCAGTCCAAGGATATATCTCAGGCAGTCAAGCCCCGGAGACCCCATGGGGGAGGGGGGACAGCCCAGTATCTGGGTAGTGTGGTGGTATCTGGGTAGTGGGCAGGTATCCCGGGGGGATGGCTCGGGGAGGCAACCTCAACTCGGTAGTTCCCCGCAGAGTGACTAGCAGTATCTATCGGAACTATCTATTGGTCCACTTTCCCCAGACTGGGGAAATAAGCAGCGCTCCAAGTGTTGGCAGGGATGGACGACACCTCCTCACCAGATGCACGCACTTTGATAGGTACCAGCTCATCGGTTACAGTCTAGACACTATCTGTCCCCGCTCGTCTCCGCTCGTGAGGGGGTCAATGCTCCTCACCCGCTTTCCCCGGACGAGAAACGCGTCGCGCACTCGCTCTTGTTTAAGGTCTAGCGGGCCAATGGTCGCCAAACTACGAGACCTCATGTTGCTGTGTCATGACGAATTGGACGGGGAACGATCTCGCTAGTCCAGATGAGGGCATGATTGCCCGCGGAAAAGGATTCACAGCAGGGTTTTTAGCTTTCAGCTTCAGGTCTGGACTCGGGCTCCCCCACTTCCTTTATCGCTCAAATCCATCAAGAGCTAGTTACTAGGTTGGGGTTCCAATCCAATCCAGGCTCGCACTAATACCACGGAGTACCCGCAAGCTGCTGTTTTCACATGCTGACTGCCCAAGAGGTGCGCGTACTGCGGCGTACCTCGCGCTGGGCGCAGGCTTGCGGCGATAACAGCACTACATGAGATGAGGAATCACTTGCGCCTAATTGCTTATTGGCCTGACCTCACACGAGGGATCATGATGGTGACATGCCATGACTCGAGGGAGGAGAAACCACCTTGGCCAGGAATGAACTCTTGGGGTTCCTCCCTGTTCCCCCCTTCTCCCCCTTCTCCTCGTTCTCCTCAGACTCGGCGTCCTCTTTGGTGGTAAGCCATTTCTCCGCGTTCCCCAAAGCCGCCAATGTAACGTCTTATCCCAGGACACACGAGAAAACCACTCAAGATACATGACATCTCAGGAACAGTTGGAGAAAGCCATCATCCCTCCCCCCAAGCTTGCTTCCTGTTGAAGATGTTGTTGCTCAATACCAAACCCGATTTCCTTGAGTGGCTTTGAAACGACACAACCACTTCAACAACAAGGCAGAGTTTAAAAGGGCAAACGGAAGTGATCAGCTGGAACGGGACGAGATTCGCCCTTATCTGGGGCTCTCATCCTTTTTGTTCTCTCGCAATCGTCTCCATAATTCTCATGAGCCGTTGTGTACTACGGAGTAGAGCTTTGCTTGGGAGACGAGCGGACATGTCCGATTGGGCAGTCGGGTTCTGTTCCCGACTCCCAAAGTCGGCTAGCTTTGCACAAAACGACACTGGTTTAGGTGAGTGAAAGAAAACTCGGCTGGTGAGCGTTATGCTAGGTGTGTGCGGTAGACGAGGCTAGACTGGCCTGGTTTTCTTTCACCCGCCTCAAGTTGCCTGTCTCTCCCTTGCCACCATTCGCACTCCAACCGTCGGCTCTGCCGATCCCATACTCAACGTCGGATGGGAACCCGTTCGGGAGAGAAGCCGATCGTCCCAGTCCTCAATGATCAACCTGCTCGCGTGCCTCTATCCAAAGACAAAGCCGAGAGTTCACCCTCGGGAGCATGTGCGACCAGAACGTACGTAGTACTTTAAGAAGGTCGGTCGCCCAGGTTCGGGTCGTCGGGCTAGAAGAGCTGGTCCATCCGCCTTTGGTAAGCGACGACCAGCGGTCATCTCAGCCATACGCCAAACCCCCCAAGGAAAGCATTCGACAACCCTTGCATGCTGTGTCCTTGGGAGACTGAAGGATCTGAAAGGGACCTGAAAGCAATGGCACCCTGATCGCAGGGACGACGATGAGAGAGAAAGAGAGAGAGGGCTGGTGGAAGCAAGCTTCATCATGATGCTGTAAGAGTAACGAACGAGCCATATCTGATATTTTGAATAACACAAATCTTTTTTTATTCTCATCCATCTTTCCCGTCTGCAATCATGCTGTTGGTCCTTTTGACTCCCTTTGAACTGTTGGCAGAGCAGCAGCAAAGCTTACACTGAGCCTTTGTCCATCTCCAAGCATAACTAACCCTCGACTCCTCGAGCACAGCTGCTGGCATCCTGCTACCAAGCGGTGGCTCCGTCAAAGCGGCTGTCTGCTGACCTTGAGGGGTAAGACGTTGGAGCTGGGGGTAGAGGCTTTTGGTGGCTGCGTCGGAGATCCATGACCGACGAGGGCTGTTGCATCGGGTCGCAAAACACGTGGCAGAGGACAAGCCTGGCGCCAGGACGAGATCCCGAGTGCCGAGACATCAACACCAAGCATCAAACACAATCCACGGTCCACGCCCATCTCTTGCGTCGTTATCTCTCCACAGCCATTGCTTATCTATCCCAACGGGTATCTCGAGGGAACAAAACGAGATAACAGCCGTCATATTCACATCCTCATCAAAGCGTTTATCTTTCGCCTGGCTTGCGGCCATCCAAACCCACGGATACCAACACTTTGATTCATGAGGCCTAGGGTAGGGAATGCAAAGTGCGTGACAGGGGTCATTCGAAAACGATATCGTCAGGCCTGCAGATACGATGCCGAAGAAGGATTGGTTTCATCATCGGTAGTCGGTGGACGAGGGAGTGTTATCTCTGTGCATGATTCATACAGTACCTGGACTGTCTGGAGCAGCACTATGACAAACCCAGTGGGATGGATCCTTGTCAGGACAGATAGAGCTATACGGCGGTGTTTTGTTAATAATGAGATGCCAGATCGGCATGTTGATCACATTTTCTCGTCTACGGAGCGTCACACATTCGTAGTACATGTGACTGATTGTTGATGGAATTGTTCATCGTCTGGGGGAAAAACGCCCATCTCTAGATACCCCTTGATTCTCACATGTCGATATCAGCCCACTAGCCGTACCAACAATAATTAAAACGACCACCAGCATTAATTACAATGCTTTCTCTCTCTTACACAGCACGGGGTTTAGTGGAATCTAGAACAGACCAGATCATGGCCCCTGATAACAAGTTTTACCCCAGCCGTGCGCCTTCTGTGGGGTTAAGATTGAGCTTGCGGGAACTATATCCGACCTCCACACCATCCTTTCACTCGAGCATTGCCAAACTCGACAAGGCCGGCGAATCAGAGTCTTGCACCCCAGACGTGACAGAAACACTCTGACCTATCGATCCGAGCCATCTTTCTCTTTCTGGAAACCCTAGCTACGAATTCATGTCCGGAGACCCCCCCCTCCCCCTGGACGGCGTGTATGCTAGCCCAAATGACACCGGACACGTGAACTGCAAAGATTATGTCCGGACAGCTTCTGTGCTACCGCCTTTTGAAGGGGACCACATTGAATCGTTCATTGGCCGACTTGTAGTCATTACTCCGAGACTCGGCAGGCTACCTGGAGCTTCTTATAGATATAAAAAATCCTCCTTGATGCCCTCCAGTCCTCTCGTCTCAAGCAATACAAACAGACTTATAAAGCAAGCATCTCCCTTGTAATAGCACTTCTAAAACACACATTCTTCCATAATCAGTTCACCTTGACACAAAACCTCTGACACGATGCCTTCTGCAACTTACGAGACCCAGGCCCCCTTGCCTGTACGCAAGCCGGCTCCCTTTGTTGTCGGTCCTACGAACAAGACCCCTCTCCGCCCTACCAACCAACTCCCCAGATATCTCACAGATGCCGCCAATGCCACTCCCAAGGCTGACTTTGACGCCAAGAAGCACGTCTGCTTCGAGATGCCCAAGAGGAGATACACCATGAAGGAGTGGGGTTACGAGGGCCAGGGCGTTTCCCCCATTGCTGCTTCGGACCCTTTCCCCCTCTTCACCGCCGAGGCAGTCCAGCAGATCCGCCGTGAGGTCTTCAGCGAGGAGGTCCTGAACAACTACCAGTTCGCCTCTACCTTTACCAAGAACCAGATCCGAGGCTACCCCGAGCAGTGAGTTACGCCTGGTCACCGAGCACGACATGTCAACTGACACAGATCTAGTGTGGCACCTTTCTCCCATGCCATCTGGAACAGCCCCGAGGTCCACGAGGCTGTCTCCCGAGTTGCAGGAATCGAAATGGTGCCCGCCTTTGAATACGAGATTGGCCACACCAACGTCTTTGTCAGCAACGGAGAAGAGACAGGGCAGAAGGACGACGGCGGCATTGGCTTCTCTTGGCACTACGACAGCTTCCCCTTTGTCTGCGTCACCATGCTCTCCGACTGCTCCGAGATGAAGGGCGGCGAGACGGCGGTTCGAAAGGTCGACGGTGAGGTTCTCAAGGTTCGCGGACCTAGCATGGTAAGTCGAGGCAGAGCAAAGCATGACAGACTCGGGACATCTCTAACATAATCATCAGGGAACTGCCGTTATCCTCCAGGGCCGCTACGTCCAGCACGCCGCCATGAAGGCGATTGGAAAGGAGCGCATCTCCTTCATCACCCCGTTCCGCCCAAAGTCGCCGTACGCCAAGGACGAGATCGTCCTGACGGGCTCGCGCCAGATCAGCGACCAGTCCATGCTTGTTTACGACTACTGCACATACCGAGCTGATCTGCTTGTGGCCCGGTTCAACGACCACGCCAAGAAGCTGCGCGAGGCCCAGCGTGCGGGTGTCAAGTTCAACGTCGACGTTGTCAGGGACTTTCTCGAGGAGCAAAAGGAGTTGATAGAGACTACTTTGAATGAGATGGTCCCCATTCGCGACATTGCTGAGGCCTGAAGGTTATTGAGCACGAGGGATGAGCTGGGAGGCAGATCCATAATACAGGTACTTAAAAGCAAGTCATTTAGCAAGTTATTTAGCACGTCATTTAGCATGGAAGTAATTAATTCGTTTCGACCATTCTGCTTCGGCCATGATATCCGTGACTCGCTTCGTTCTGATACATGACACCGTTTTTTCAAATATGACGGTACTCTCAGGCATGTTGCGAAAGCGGCGCGCTGTGTTCTGAGGTATACTCGCTGCTTATCATGAGCATTTGAACAGTTACTGATAAACTGGATAATAAAAGGCTTGAAAGACTATTCACTAACCTGGGTAAGCTTCATATCTAAACTCGACAAACCAATAAGAAACAAAGACTGGCGGAAAACGTTACTTTGATATTTAAAACAGCTGACTCCTGATTCGGCACATTCACTAAATATCGCCAGCGAGTGTCAGTGTTAAACATGGCCGAGACTAGCTTATTAATTCCGCCTCTCGGTCTTGGATTTGGAAGAAGATGAATACCAATTGTGGCGGGTAACGTTGCTGTGCATGAGCTTTAGCACTAACACCTTGACTCTCAATTGAGTTGATTTTGATGCTCTCGTTTTCGTTTCCGACGGCTCTGGTAGAAGCTGGAATGTATTTCTAGGTCAGCATCGAGCAGGTTGATATATTGGCGTCCAAGAACTCTGCACATGTGACATTCGTTTTGTTGTAGCTTTCGTTCTTTCATTCAAAACGTCAGAGATACCCATCGGCGACAATAACTAAGGTAATGGCAACGACAACACGTATAAAGTAGACTTTTCTTTCTTTCTTTCTTTCCGTGCATATGACGGCAAAAAAAACTATTTTGTATCTTGGGAACATGCTGTGTTGTCAATGGCTCTATACGGGCGAATCCAGACTATGTTCAGTACAGGTGGCTATGGCCCCATGACCAAGTCCTGGAGAATACAAGATCAACATAAAGTAGAGACATGGTCAAAGACAGACACGGGAGGCGGGTTGGGATTTGTGGATTCAATAGCGGTCTCAGTGTTAGTCGACGTGATGAGAGCCCGATGTTACATTCACTTCCGGACTTGATGTGGCGCAAGACTGATCACCAGAGCTAATCCTGCCAGGTCTTTAATTGAGGTGGTTAAGAATTATCATATCTTGGGACTATATCACTCAAGTAGTAAACACACGCCAGAGCAGCCGGACAAGGCGTCATGACAAGTCAACAATACTATGCCCGAGTATCAGATGAAGACGCCATCAGGTTCAATGCAAGACACTCATACATTCATTCCGCTTACACGCACACATCCCAAGGTATAGTACACAACGCTAACAGTCCACCGCATTACTCATGACCCCGATCCCAAAATCCCAAGTTGCCGTAACACTTTGGGTTGCGCGTACGGTCGCTCATGCGCGGGCTCAAATTGATCCCGCTCAACTCCTGCAACGCCGCGCTGCACTTGATACGGAAACGATCCATCCTCGCCTCCGAATGGATTCAGCCCGCGGCCGTAAACGAAGGCTTCCGCCTCGTCGCTAACCCACACCGCCCTGCCGGATCTCTTGGTATCCAAGGCCACGCCTATTGTGATCCTGGGCCTGTCTTCCGGGGCTCGCTCACGCCAGCCCAGCTTGTCTCGCATGTCGTTGAGAAGGCCTCTGTAGTGGCCTCTGTGTTCCACAAAGTGAAGGAAGCTGAGCTCGACCGAGCGTACTGTTGCGGGGAGCGCAGATAGGAAGGACAGCACGTCGTCCTGGGCTACGAGGAAACCAGAGAGTCCAAAGTGCTGCAGCCGGGACCATCGCTCGATGGGAAAGATGGAGTGCAAAGAGTTCAAGTGCTTGGCAGAGCCTTCGATTTGAGCTGCTGAACCGTCTGGATCCTGTTCAACGTTTGTGTGTAGGCTGATGTGCTCTAGGTCTGTCGCCTCAGCAAGCGCACGTCGCAGGTATCCGCTGCGATAGGACACCCATTCCTGTCGTTCCAGTCCGCCGACGAGAAGAGATAGATCGAGACGACGGAAGCCGGGCCGTCGGAGCATCGAGAAAAGATTCTGATACTCGTCGCAGGGTTTATCAAATACGTGACAATTCAGTCCCGTATTCAGAAGACTGACGTCGAGTATAAAGTCGGTGATGCGATGCTGTGACTCCATCTGTGCCAGCACCTGCATGATGATGCGGAACCCTCGCCATTGATTCTTAATATGCTCAGAGTCGTTCCAGTCCGGCGCCCTCGGGGCTTGCTCTTGATCTCCTGCAAATGGCCAACCTCGGGGCTGAGGATGGTTGAAGCCATAAGGCAGACTTCGGATCAGAGGTGTATCGTATAGTGGAGTGTACAAGAAGCCATGCGCTGCAGGCGTGAGTGTGACTGTTTTCAATGAGGGAAAGCGCTCGAGTGCGTATCTTGATTGATATGGTCAGCTCTCCGGGTCACATGTGTGTGGTTACATCGAGGCTCACCTCAGGGCTTCTGCATCAGCCCCAGATGCCAAGACCTGGCGTTGCTGTTGTAACAATGCTTGGTAACACTGCCATGACTCTGAAGGCGATATTTGCGCAGCAAGCTGCTTCTCCCGAGCGACGTGATCCGGGCGATCCACGTCAAAGTCCTTGCGAGACTTGATCTCAAAGACGTTATCATCGCAGGCCATGGTGAACCAGCGTGGGCACTGTCCCGAAGAGGCAAGGGAGCCAAAGCCGCCAAGGCGCCGAGGCTCCGGGATGTTGACCCATCGCGAATCATCCCAGACAATCTCGGTAACTTCCTTGCGGAAGGTCTCGTGGTCTGCAATGGCGCGCAGGACCTGGATGTCGCGCTGGTTGGCACTTATAAAGACTCGGTGTAAGCGAAGACGAGCGATATTGCAGATGAGCTTTGACGTCAATCGGAGGTTCTTGACATCGCGGTTGGGCAATTGTGTAAAGACAATGTGAAGAAGCTCAGGAGGGAGACAGTACAGAGACTGCAGAGGTTTGGCGGGAGAGCGAGAAGGGGAGGCCATTATGGAGGGTGATTTTCTGGTCTGCAGATGGCATGGAAAAGGGCAGAGATTATCAATCGTACCGGCAGAGATGTCTTTAAATCTTATCAGATCAAAGCTAGAAAGGTCTCGACTGGGGCTCATGGGTCTCGAACCTGAAGAGAAGAGCGTCTGATCAAAGGGCTTCCATTGGGGGCACACGGAAAAGACGGCGCTAGAATAACGTAACATGCCACCTCGAGGTCCACTGTAGCTAAAATAGCGCTTCAACAATCAAGGCAATCCGTGTGATTGATAAAGGCCGCTACTGGGGAAAAAGTACAGCAGCGAGACGACATAACGCGGGTCCATGAGGCCTGGATCTGTAATGCCTGCACCCAAAGCCGATTCTGCAGGAGGCCAGGCCCTGATCCCTGCTGTCAGCTGTGATGCCCCTGCAAAGGAGGGAGGGGGCTCAAGGGAGGGGACCTGACGAACCAACAGAACTACCTCATTCGCGGTAAAGTTTTGCTTCAAGTTGATCACCCAAGGTCAGTCAATATTGCACCTCGTGAAGAAGGGACAGAAGTAGTCCAGGCAGAGTATAAAGCTCCATCACGACCTTCTTCCTTGCTGAGCTGTGCACAGGTCAACCAATATCAACACGACCAAAGACAGGCCCATCTATCAGTAATTAAACAAACCACTCTGGCTCTCATTCTGACTTGTCTCATACTACGTAAGGTAATAGATCTTCAATTCACATACGTGACCATCTTCATACATGCTCCGGCATCTTGGCTGACATGTATGTAAAACTTTTCATTCATTTCCTTACGTCACGGTCATGTCGCTTCAGGCACGTCCTGAGCAGCATGGCCACCGGTTACCACTCGCACCAAACAAAGACAACGCAAGCTATCACGTCAACAAATTCAGAGAAACAGGAAGAAGGCAGCATCAAGGATGCCGCAAAGAGCAAAAAAAGAATTGTTTTGCCGTCAGCAAGACTCGAACTTGCGTTTTCAGTGTTTCAAACTAGCCACAAACTGATGTACTGACCCCTATACGATGACGGCCTTTCAACTTGATAAAATTTCGGTACTCTAACATTTACTATATTCCGTAGCCTCCGTTTCAGCCACGATCGATACGGCTCTACTAACAACATCTCGATCGCCTTGAAATGTCAACGTCTGCAGAGCATCATCGCAGTCAAAGAACCTGGCCTCGAGTTCTTCTTCGCCTGCCGCTTTCTCGTCTGCATCCTCGACCTCGGCAATGTACCACCATATCAACTTGACATTGACCCCGTCTCCTCGTTCCCAGATCGACAACATGAAGGGCTCCTCGAGATCTGAGTACGTTCGTGGTTGATCAGGCACATTGGCAGCCTCGCTCACGGACGGAGCACGAGTTGGTATGGTGATCGGAAGCAGTCGGCATTTATACCCCGTCTCCTCCTCGACTTCGCGTAGGGCAGCCTCCTTGCAGGACTCGTTGCAGTTCCGCCGTCCCTTGGCCAAGAGCCATTCGTTGGTGGCCTTGTGCCGAACCAAGCATACTCGCTTCGGCGCAGACGACAAGTCCAAAAGGATCGCGCCGCAGCTTTCGACAAAGTTGCTGGACGTGTAGTTGGTCGCTGTGAATCGCGACGTCGCCATCCTGCCTTGGTTGTTGCTAGCCACGTATGAAACCCAAAGATCGAGACAGCTTTGTACTTAAGAATGATGCGATTAATGGAGTTTCGATTGTGGCAGGAGGAAAATGTCTCTGATTCAATGCATTTCACAACATGTGGACGTGAGTGAAGCAATTTTTAGGCAGCAATGATAGGCAGCCAAAGAAAGTAAACAAGCCGTAGCTAAATGCATTAATTACACCACCAATGCTCACTATTGACAGAACTGTTTTGTCGTTTTGCCGTAAAGGACGGGAGTATACCTGTGAGTTCAAGGCTCTACCAGGTAGGCAAATATAATCCCTCGACATAAGGAACTCAACTGGAGAGCCAGTCAACCGAGACTTTCACGCAAGCGCTTCGTTTCCTCCAGATACCGTGAGTTCCCTCATTATCGCAACTGCTCACCCACCTTGATCCATGCTTCAATTCTTGGCCTAGTCCCAGCAAAAAGAAACAAGCATAAGGCAGCGCAACGCATGTTTGCTGCACACTCACGTTCTAGACCGTCCGATAGCGGAACCCGAGTCAACCACTCATCACTCAGCTGCGGCTAGCAAAGACCAACAGGGAGGAATCCCGCGTTTCTTGCTTATTTTCAATTGAGAGCGCGTGGAGAGCAGGATAGCTCCCATGCTTCTTGGTCGACACCCAAAGGTGTGTTGAAACGTGGTGGCAGGCCTTCAAAATAGACCAGCGGTTACATCCATCCCCAAGGGCGCAAACGTCGCAACACTTGTTCGTCCTAAGAGATTCATGTCCCTAGTCAACTCATTCCATTACAAGGCTATCTTACGATACGTCAGAAACCTTGGTTAACATCGCCTACCTCCGTACTATCCGCGATGCCGACTCGTCAACCATCACGACATCCCAGACGACCACCCTTCGCCTCATCCCGATTGGGCTCTACTGGCTCCTACGCCCACAGACGACACATCACTCAAGCAGCATGTTCACTTCTCATTCGTAAGGACCGAAAATCTCAAGCATTGTTTTCTAACGCGTACAAAATTACCAACTCATCCTCACACCGGGTATATCAAGCAACACACCCAATCCCGAACACCGCCCACTCCGTTTCCGTAGAGCCCAGTCTTGACTAAACCACCCATTCCACCTCGCTCGACCTTGGCCTGAACCGGGGCCCTGAGAGAGACAGAGTGACAAAGGAAAAGGATAAGAGAAAAGGAAATTAGTCAGAACCTCATTCTAGTGTAAGAGAATTGAGTTCTTGTTTGGTTGACCCCTCTAACTTCTTTGTTGCCGCAACGGTCGAGACCGTGGCAAAGAGAGAATCCCTCCCTGCGCCTATACCGTACAAAGAAGACAGTCCAGGGAAAACAGAAACAGTTGCGACAAAGACAGCGGATAAGTATATTAATGTCGTCAGGCGACTAGTAGCGGAGATTTGAGAACGCCGTTTCTCATCTCGATTTGAGCCTGCTTCGTGTATGGATCCGCCGGGAGTAGTTGCGAATAAGCTCAGTCGAGTGGATTTCGAAAAGTGATGATCAGGGCATTAAGTCAGAGCAAGACGTCTCCTCGTGTATTAGAAAAAAGATGGCTTGGTGAGGACGCGATATTCAACAAAGTCCTCGCCATCAATGCTGATAATGGTGCCCTGGGATACCAGCTTGCCTGTAAAAGGGCCGTTGGCCTTGCGTTCATACTTGACACCGTTGTAAATCTTGCTGTCGTCAGGGCCAGCCTTCAGTCGTAGGCTTTCCTGTCGCGCCCAGACCTTGTTGAGGCGCTGCATCTCTTCCGTTTCGTGGAATCGCGTTCGTCCATTGACAGCCACAGCAGGAATGGCTGCAGCAGCGGCATTGGCAGCTTCGGCGGCCGCGGCGGCAGCTCGTTCTCGGTTAGCAGCGTGGCGGTCGGCGCGCCCTTGAGCAGCTTCAACACGAGCAATCTCGCGGCGGGCGAGAGATGAAGTTCGTTCAAGGGCATCGCCTCCCTGTACCCGGTTCGCGGCTGGGCGAGGTTCAACACGGGGTTCCACCTCGACGGGCATCTGGCGCGTAGGGCGCGACTCTGATCTGGCAGCGTTCTCTGCCCTAGCCGCCTCGACACGCCGGCTCTGGCGAAGCTCATGGCCCCCGAAACCTGAGCGTCCGTTTTGCTCAGGATCATCAAACTCCTCGATCATAGAAGGGCGAGGCAACGCAGGTGCGATGGATAGAGGAGCAGCAGGCTTGAAGCTCGTTCCGGCGACCCTGGCTTGGGCCTCGTACACGGCCTTCGTCTCGTTGGCAGTCCGCTCCTCGGCGGTCTCGCCGTGATCCATCTGCCACTGACGAACACGACAATACTCCTTAATCTCGTTTCGCTGGAGATGTTGCAGATGAGGCTCGAATGCCACCTCCTCGTATGCGATCCATAGTGCGCCTGCGCCCTGGGGGAAGTTCCCGTCGACGAAACGTCCGTCCCGTGTCTCCCGCACCAGCTTGACTCGGAACATGTCGTTTTGTCCCAGTATACCGTAAACCGCATGTCGATCCATAACATCAGACTCTCCTGACTTTGCCCAATGCCCAATCAGAATGCGCGTAGGTCGAGTTCCGTTCAGGGGGTCAATGACGTTTCGCACGGGTTGCGGTCCCCCAGGGGCCGGTTGAATAGGGGTATGCTCAACGACTACGCCGTTGGTAGGGGCGGGGTTGGCAGTGGCGAAACCACTGAGGAAGAGCGCATTGACGGAGATAAGGTTGCGGTTGAGGAGGCTGTCCGACGTGTCAAGTCAAATCCTACGGCCGAAAACGCCACCAACCCGCCTCAGATTGCCTATGGCCCAGAGCTACCAGACCACCTTCTACCCAGTCGCGACCCTAAACGACGAAGAACTAGTGGTGGTTTCGCCACTGCCAACC
>JAJODA010000630.1:0-59836 GCA_021730345.1 Fusarium cicatricum
CCACGGTCCTTGCCGTCGTCCCTACTGGCACCGATGCCCAACTCCACGGCGCGTTGAGGGTTCTGAGTGATCTTATCGAGGAGAGCTTGAGCGAGGATCAATTCTTTTCCATGGCTCGTGATATCGCCAAGGCATTGACCGAAGTCGCCCTCAACGAGAACCGAAAGCCTATGCACCGAGCCCTTGCGATCTCCATCTTCCGAGGATGTTTCGACCTGATGGGCATTATTAAAGAGGACCACGCAAAAGAGGTTCGCGCCTTCGCGGATGAGCTCTTGAAGGAGTGGAACCCCTTTTTCATCACCGTTCTCAAGAGCCGCCTGCCCGATGCCGACCTTGCAACAGGGTCTCAACCTGAGAGCTGGAACAGCATCATTGCACTCAAGCTGCAGGTTGTCAAGACTCTGATGCGGATCCGACGCATCTTTCCCAATCTAATTCTCCCTCAGAGCACCACATTCTTTAGTGTCGTCTGGGAGGAGCTTACTTTGATGCAAGGACCCCACGAGCAGCTTTACATCAACCAGGATGCCCAGGGCCGATTGGAGGACTCGGACAACATCCCATACACCTTGGATTTCCTGATTTTGGAGGAACTGGACTTCCTAAACCAGTGCTTCAGGGCTCCTCCTGTAAAGGCGGAGCTTGAAGGTCAACTGAATGCCCATGCTTCGGCCCATGAGGTTCCGTGGATGATGGAGATTATGAATATGCTCGTCGGCTACTCTCGAGTCATTCGGGAAGAGGAGGATCTGTGGGACATTGACTGCTCCTTGTTTCTTGCTGAGGAGACATCTGTCACTGCCAACTACACCGCACGAACAGCAGCGGGTGATCTGCTGATCAAGATGGGCGAGTGGTTCGACCAGAATACGCTCGATGGCTTATTTGGCTATACCAAGACCCTCTTTACGGGCGAAGGCTCGTCTTGGCGTAATCAGGAAGCGGCCCTCTACCTATTCGTCATGCTAGCTAGTGACTTCCAGGACATGAACAAGCCCATCTCCGACGCCGTCGCTCACGCTTATCTGGAGCTCGTCAACTACGCTATCAACCGACCTGAGGAACCTCTCTTGCGCGCAAGGGGATATCTCGTCGCTGGTGTTCTCTGCCGATCCTTTGAGACTCCGGTGGAACTCCTGGACCGTATCATCACCTCCATCACCCAGGAGGAGTCTGAGGTTGTTCAGGTTGCCTGTGTCAAAGCTGTTGAGGCCCTGATTAATGCCAACCGCGTCACCCATGACAGGCAGGTCCCCATCATCAACTCCATCCAGACGTACATGAACGGCAAAGACCCCAGTGATATGGAAGATGCTGATGAGCTTCTTGTCACGCTCGCCGAGGCTCTCCGCGCCACCATCACTCTGGACACCCGAATCGCCCTCTCGAACGATGTGCAGTCAGTCGACCTTCTCTTCATGCTGGCCAAGCTGGGAGCCAGCAACTTCCAGGTTACCATGCTGGTTTCTGAAGCTTTTGAGGGGATTGTTGCCAGCTTCTCAGACCCCGAATCTTATGCCGCCCTGTGCGGCAAGATCTTGCCTACGCTTACCGGTGCGTTTGATGTGGCTAATCTCACAGAGGATAACCCTCTTGTCACGGTAAGAAATCACACCTCAATAGCATGAAAGTAGATTAACAATTTCTAGGTTGCTACCGAGCTGCTCGCTGTCCTGACCGAGCAAGCACCCGAACCCCTGCCTGCTGGCTTCGTCGCTGCTACGTTCCCTAAACTGACGCGTCTTCTGATGGAGTCTACCGAGGGCGAGGTCCTTCGACCCGGATCTGAGGCCGTCAAGTGGATCCTGCAGCATGATCATCAGCAAGTCCTTGCCTGGCAGGATGCCAATGGCCGCTCTGGCCTAGAGGTCTGCCTCCACATTATCGATCGACTGCTTGGTCCATCTATCGAGGATACCTCTGCATCTGAGGTCGGTGGGCTGGCGGCCGAGCTGGTGGAGAAGGCTGGTCAGGAGCGCCTTGGACCTTTCTTGCCTCAGCTCCTCCAGGCTGTCGCTAACCGACTTGCTACCGCTGAAGCTGCGGCATTTATCCAGTCTCTTATTCTTGTCTTTGCCCGCCTGACTCTCTCTGGCGCCAACGACGTTGTTGAGTTCCTCAGCCAGATTCAGATCAACGGCGAAAGTGGTCTGCAAGTTGTGATGGCCAAGTGGCTGGAAAACTCGGTTAACTTTGCTGGTTACGATGAGATTCGACAAAAGTATGTTCTGCCAACCCGAATAAACGCCCCCTACTGACCTTTTTAGCGTGATTGCTTTGTCGAAGCTTTACTCCTTGAACGATAACCGTCTGGCCCAGACTAGTGTGAAGGGCGACTTGATTGTGAACAACAACGACGGTCTCATCAAGACACGCTCGCGTGCGAAGCAGAGTATGTATCCAGCGGTTCGCAACTTTTCAACCACCACGTCTACTCTAGACTCTCTCTACGTCCAGTATGTAGAAGCCCAAGACGCTAACCTGCCGACGCCGTCAACAGACCCTGACCAGTACACGATTATTCCCGCCTCACTCAAGATCATCAAGGTGCTCATTGAGGAGCTCCTTTCTGCATCTGGTCAGCGGGCTGCCGCGAACGCCGCCGCCGCCGCGGTGGCATCCGCCAGTTTCGATGATGATGACAACGACGATGAGGGCTGGGAGGACGAGGATGATACCCTTGACCTGAGCCTCGGTACTACCAAGTCTGACCTGATGTCCTTTGTCGAGGGAGGTCAGCGACAGAGGGATGATGAGACACAGGCTTATCTAACCGACTTTTTCATCCGCTGTGGCCGGGAAAACATTGCCAACTTCCAGCAGTGGTACAACATGTTGACGGACGAGGAGAAGACGAAGCTCAACGAGGTGGCCAGCTCGGCAGGGCAATAGGAAGGGCCTGCGGCATCAAGCGCCAGCACCCTGGCACAGGGTATGGCTCAGGAAGTGGGATCGGTTCGGAAGAGGACCCTGCGGAAGTACTATGCCGGCGACACCTAGTCAATGGCAAGATTTAAGGGAAAAGAGCTGCTAAACGTGAAGCGACATTTCACCTTGTTCTGGCGACGTAGAGTAGATACATGTTGGCAGGCCTCAGTAGATATCTGGAATATTTGCCTGGCCTGCTCTTTATGATTGGACGCGAATTGTAGATAGACTTAGACGAACACGTGGGAGCCTGTCTCACCAAGCTATGGTCTGTGAGTTGGAGCCCCATGAAATGATTACGATGAGATATGCCAGTATACGAGGCAAAAAGCAAGAGTGGTTATCATATTGTCATTCTTTTCATGGTCTCATTGGTACACCGTTGGCGTCGCCTAATTATACAGTCCAAGTCTCACCTCCAGCTAGATAATATCACCACCGAACCCCCCTCCGCCAAAACCCCCTCCGAAAGGACCATAAGGATTACTTCCTCTACCGTTGCCGGGACCAGGGAATCTGGGGTTGCCACCGGGACCGGTAGGATCCCACCGCGCACCAGGAGGCGCTTGGGGATCGTAACCGCTAGACCCATCACCGCCCTGACCTCCAAACAAAGGGTCGTCAAAGGTAGGATGCATGCCCGAGCCACCGCCAGGACGTGGCAATCCGCCACCGCCTATAAAAGAGCCTCGAAGAGGATCGTGGGGACCTAGACCGGGCGGGTTTAGGTCGTCATGGCCGATGTTGTACGGTGATCGGCCAGGCATGAATGGTGCACCGCGGGGCGGGCGGTTGATCTCGTATTCGTCCTCGAAGCCCGGGGGTGGAAAGTCGCCCGCCGGCTGGGGTCGTGGACGGGCCATCTCGGGAAGCGGGTTTACCGGGGGCAGAGGCATGTTGGGGTTCGGCACGGGGTCGCCGCGAAAGGGACGGTTGGGATTTTGTGCTTCTTGGGCGCGACGCTCGGAGCGGGCGTTTGCTTCTGCGTCGGCCGTTTCGACGTAGCCTTCGCTTTGGAGTTTGGGAATGAGTTTCTGTACGATGTTGACCTTGAGATCATGGAGGATATCTACGGCTTGTTAGTTTAAATCAGGGTTGGAGAGATAGTAGAGGGACGTACCTGCGATGGCTTGCTCAGAGACAAAGACGCCGCGCAGCTTGTCGACGAGATCGCTCCGGTCTTCCTGGTTACCCGTCATGGTGATGCGCACAGGCAAGCCGCTCGACTGAACAACATCGCGAACTGTGCGCTCAAAGCGATAGATGTTTTCGTCTCCAACTGCTAACCCCCTGATCTCGACCTTGCTGCCCATGCGATCGACGCGGACGACAAAGTCCATGGAAGACTGCTTGTGCGTGTAGACGAAGCTCAGGGAGCCAAAGCCCGAGTTCCATTGCGGGGGTAGACGAGGAGCGATGGATTCACACTCAGCTTGGTGGGGGGTTGCATGTAAGCTAGCTGTAGAGAACATATGAAGGGGGAGAGAGAGCTTACGTATTTTCTTGTCTTGGTCAAAGCCGTGCAGCTTAAAGCCTAGGGCAGCTAGATATGCGTGGATGAGCAGCGCGATGGCTTCGTATGAAGAGGCGAGATCGGAGGAATCGTCGTCGGGAGGATGCGTGGGGAGGGCATCGGCCATGCCGCCGAGGATGGCGGCGACGCTGAGGGGCTCAGACATGATTGATGTTATAGTCGAGGAGAGGAGGTTCAAGGTATGACAGGGGAGGCCTGAAGGAGCTTGGAGGTGGCTTGAGGATAGTGGAACCCTTGAGTTTGTGGAGTCGCAGGGACGTTTAAATGTTGAAGTTGCAGGAAGAGGAGGAGGGGAGCTCTGGAGGTCTGCGTCATGAAGTCGTTGCCTCTCAGCCCTATATGTGGATCCCTTGGACATGGCGGGGCAGAGTGATGATGGGAAGATGCCATGATGTTGGGCGGAAATGGGATTGGTTGCCTATATTGGGCTGATGGGCTTCAGTGGGCATTAGCGATACAGCCAGGGCGATTAACAACTAACTAATTGTCATATCTACCATTGTTTGCATGCCTTGTTCGAATTGGTCTGGTAAGAGTCACGTGATACCGCGTTCCACTCTACGCGTCTCCCCACGTCTCCCCCACCACCAACCCTCACCATCACGCTCCATCTACACATTCACTCACTCACTACCGACACAAAATGTCAGCACCTAACCCGGGGCCCTCTATCCCCGCCCCTCAAGCATCATCCCTCTTGGCCTCCTTCACAACCTTCCTCACCCTAACAATTCACACCCTCCTCTACCACCGCGCCCTCTACCCCGCGACAACCTTCCTAACCGCCCGCGCCCTCAACCTCCCCGTCCACCAGTCCCGCCATCCCGGTCTCTGCGCCTGGATAAACGACGCCGTCTCCGCCGTCGCAGCGCAGCTCCGCAGGGGCCTCGTTCGCCGCGTCGCCCTCGTCGTGCACGCCCCAAAGTCGTTTGACGTGCTTGAGCGCTGGGTCTTTGACGTCGAGGCCTTTCCCGCTTGGGGCGACGACGAGGCTGATGCGGGCGATGACGAGGGGAGTGTGAATTGGCCAGATGTTAATGAGGCCTTGAGAGGTGCTCTTCGTCGTGTTGCGCACAAGGCTGAGATGATCCCTCCTTTGCCAGAGGGGAGTACTTTCACGCTTGCTGTTGAGCTACGCGATGAAGCACCTGCGCCTATAGGGGTAAGCCATTGCAAGATAATTGTCCCTTGTGCACACATCTGACTGCTCTTCTAGCATCCTCAGCATTGGATACCTTCTCAGCCCAATCTTCAACCACCGACTGACACTTCTCTCAACCAAGGCTCTTCCCTAGGGGGCCAAAACACGACACCAATCCGCTCTGTACAAGCCGGACCACTCTTCTTTGAATGCTGGATTGAACAAGGCGATGCCTCTTCATGACCCGTTTTCACTCGCAATGATACCCAAACAAATACATCATCGTCATGACAGTTCATGTGCTCTAATAATTCCTCTCGTATAACATGACATCAAACCATTTCCCGGTCCGAGATCCCAGACCCGGCCTGCTCCCTACTCCGCCAATCCTACAGCAATCCGTATAATGCACAGCCCAACCGACAAGACATGACCAAACCCTCGACTCATAACCGTCAAAGCCATTTTCAAACGCCCAAGCAGCCTCTCAGCCAGCCTCGCAGAGGACAGCAGCGCCTACTCCGTCGTCCCCTTCAATGCCGCACGCAGACTCACCATCTCGCGCTTTAGTCGCGCATTCTCCTTCTTCATCCGCGACGTCTCCTCGCTCTGATCGCGCAGCCGTGTCATCAGATCTTCCTTTTCCTCCTTACCCTTGCCTTTGAGCGCCTTTACGATCTTGCCGAGCTCCCCATTAAACTTCTCGTACAGCAGCTCATTCTCTGCAACTGCCTCCTTGTATAGCTGATCGATGGCCCGCACTTTGGCTTCGGCTGCCTTGACCGTAGTTTCCATGTCATGTTGGATCGCATCGTGCTTGTCTTGCAGCTCCTGAACCGCGGCGGGAATGCGGTCTTCCAGCTGCCGAACAGAAGCGCCCAATCGCCGCATATCAACAGACTGAGACCCTGGTGGCCGTGTACTGTTGACGCGCGCCATTTCCTCTCCGATCTTGGATAACTCTGACCGCAGAGACGCATCCACCTCCTCAACGGCTTGTTTTTCCGTTTGCAAGCGTTCTCGGAGCTTTTGCGGCGATTGTAGGCGCAACCTCTGTGTTCCAGGTCTTGTCGGGCTGGAGCTCTGGCGACGCGCAAGCGACTCAGCCCCGGGCGGAGCTGATCGGTAGGGACGAAGTGTCGGGATATTTGTGGAAGATAGTGTCCTGGAATGTTTGTGGGCCTTGACCGGCAACTCTGATTTTGGAGGTGACTCCAATTTTATAGGCGATTCTGATCTTGCTGGCTCTTCTGACGACTCCGATGGGCTCTGTAGGAATGGATCTGCGACGTTCTCCTTCTGCCTTGACGTCCTCAGCGTCTGTGCTACACCGGGACTGACTGGTATTCTAGACGGTGTCGTGGCCTTGGGGCTAGCGTTGATCCTCTCCGACGTCTGTTTCGCGTCCTGCAGCGGCTGCACAGGCTCGTCGTCGTCAAGTGTGGCTGCTGCCATGAGGCTCTTGAGGTCCGACAAGGAGCTCCGGCGCTTCTTTCTCGGTGACCGCGCTGGTGGCCGCTCCGCTGTGTCTGGCTCTCCGATTGTCTCCAACATTCGATGCGAGCTATTGGGCCGAGACGTATCGTCAAACGCCCCTGCTATGGGCGGACGATCCTTGGAGCCCGGTCTCCTTTGCAGCTTCTTGGGCAGTGTGTTGTCATCGATAGATCTTGACCGGCCCAGGGAAGCTTTGGACAAACTCAATGACTCGCCAGTAGCGGGGTTTCGGTGCTTGCTGAGCGTTCGCCAGACCGATGATCGGTCGTCTTTGCTGTTCTGCCGCAGCAGCGTGTCGAAGCCAAACTTGCGACGCAGCGATGATGTATTGGAGACCAAGGAGGGAGTGTAGGCCTTGCCACGGATCGCTGAGTTGATCGAGTCGTATGTCGAATTATCAAGATTGAAGCTGTGATTCAAGCCGGGCTCATCAAAGATTCGGTCGCAGTCCTCTACAAGTCGATCAAGCAAGTTGATATAGTTTGGCGCTGTGCCATCGTACACGAGCAATTCCGCAAAAGCTAGCGTCAGGGCGCCCCTGTCGCCGTCATTGCCGCATCCGTCCAGCAGATCAGCCAACAGCTTGATGAGGGCTGTGAAAGCCCGGCGGTTCTGCGGCGCCATGTCGCCAAATAAGAAGTTGACAAAATCTGCAAAATCCCCTGGCACTCTCTTATTGACGCGCGCTTGAAGTGTATCCAGCGACTGCATCGACATGACCGGCCCCATCTGCTCGGTCCAAGCGATACGCAGAAATTTCTCAAAAGCCACAAAGATGGCTTCGGTGCCCAACTCCGAAGCTGCTTCCATGTCGAACGGACTCTCAATGAGTCTGTTGTACAGATCGTTGACAGAGAGCTCGTCAACCATGGAGCGATTCAGCAATGTGCGGCCAACAATGAGGCCCTTGCGAGACTGGAAAGCAGCCACGTAACCGGTAAATGTCTGCTCCAAGCGTACCAGGGGGTTTTCGGGACGGGTTTCCTCTTGAGACGCGCCGTCCTTGCCTCCCTTTAAGGAGCTAACGACAGACGCCTGGCTGTTGTTTCTATGGATTGAAGGCACCTGCTTGTGCTTTGATCCTAAGCTTCCCGTTTCGGAGACATGTGTGGAGGAGTTGCCAGACCAGAAGCTCGAAAGGAGCTTTACAGGGGACGAGCCCAAGAATGACCGGGTCTTCTCGGCCCTAGTCGTAAGAGATAACCCGTGTAGGGTCTTGGAAAAGTATGCGACGAGAGGTGCTGTCAGTTGCATGTTGGAGACATTGTGCTGCGTGCTCAATAGTTGAATAACTGCAACTTGTTAGTTTGCACTCTTGCGTGGACGTTAATGTGGAATGGCTTACCTCGCCGTGACATTGTAGGGAGGAAATCCTCCAGTGCAACATCATCCTGGAACTGCCTCCCGTTTAGACCGACTGTGACCATCGATACCCGCTTCATGTCGCTGGTCGTAACGTTAACCACAACCTCGACGCCGTAATGGCCCACGGGTGCCCCTTTAGTGCCCCTGTCATGATCAACGACCACTCGGATAGGAGCAGGCTCCTTGCGGCCCTCGATCAGTTGGTCGGCACCCTCTTGAAACACGGCTGCGTGCAGCCCCAGGTTGCTATCTGGCATGCGCGCCGACCGAAGTGTCCAAGCAGGATCTTCCCTTTCTTTCTCTGAAAATCGCGCCTCTATACGGGCCTTCACCACATCCTCTCCCCATTTCGGGGCCCTGGCCTCGTAGATCTCCTGGAGAAGGAAACATCGCGATGTGACTGCCCTGCTGATTCTGTGCTCGCCAGGATGAGCTCCCCTCATCTCTGATGTAGATGTCATCCAGAAGAGCGTGCCATCTGCGGCCTCGGTGAATTTTACATCAGCTAGGTCGTGCCAACCCGTAAAGACGAATTCGTATGTCGCTGGGCCGCCTGCTGCATTGGTCATCGAGATGAGCAAGCCAGCTGCCGAGGGTTTTTCAATCTCGCGCAAAAGGTCACGCCCAGTCAGATTACCACTCATCCTTTTGAGAATAATGATGCAGTCAGAATAGAGGAGAAAGATACCAGATTTATCCGACTGGTTCAGCAAAGGCTGAAATGGAGGCGCCAGTTCAGTGAAATCGGCCGCCACAATCAGACGTCCTTTAGGCTCAAGATCCATCGGCCAAGCCTCAACCATGTTTCGAAGTCGGTTCGCGATATGCGGCTTGTCAGGCATAGGTTCATCCATGGAGCAGATATTCGTGATGATGTCTCGTGCCTTCAGCATGGGCTGTAAAGCAGGATGTGTGATGGGGATGCAGCCAACGATTTGGTCAATGAGTAAGCTGTAGCGGGGAAGCCTCTGCACGGGCTCGATGAGAATGGAGCGAATGGTCTGCTCGCCAGTTTGGGCAACCCGTTGCTTGAAACTTGATTGCTGATCGAGGAAGGAATTGAGCAACGTCGGGAAGTGTTGGCTGGCCCTGATATAATCCTGGTAGCACTGGGTGAACTTGGGGAACCACTCCAGAAACAACCTCGCGATGGCCAGAGCACCACTTGGATCCTTTGTTCGGCCTAGTTTTGACCCAGCAAAGTTCAGAGTCGGCGTTTCCATATCCCGTGTGGCTTCCTCCTCCGTGTCGTCCATGATCCTTTGCAACTCCTCCATGAAACCTGAATTCACTTGCAAAATGCCATCTGCCGACTTGGGGAACAGTCTCTCCAGCTCTTCTTCAGATGGACTTAAACTACCGGGAGGCCGTGCTTGTGCACTCTCCCGGAAGTCGGCTGCGACATGTTTCACCAGCTCGCCCACCTTGCCCACATATCGTTCTTCTGTATGCAGCAACTCGGACAACTTCATGCGTAGTTCGACCTTTTGGTCCTTCATGAAGGCTTTGCTCCGGTTCAGCGCAGATGGCTTCGAGGGTGCTCTCCGTAGACGACTGGTTGGCAAAAACACCGGCTCTCCAAATAATTTGACCAAAGGGGTATAACCCCCGTATTGCCGCAGAGTCGGATCGATAATGTCATCTTCGTCGTCGGGAACGTCGTCGAAATCGTCGGGCTGAAGTGGCACGATGGCGCCCGGAGGAAGGACGAAGTCGAGGTCAACATTGCTGATGTGTTGGGTCTGCAAAGCATCTTGTAAGGTGTCGATGATATCTGCTGTGTGGTCACTCCGGACCATGTCTTTGACAATATCGGCAGCATGTTGCTCGCTGAAAAGGGTCGGGGCACTACCCGGACGACGATTTCGGGTCGGGTATAGGTTCCTCAGATAGGTCTTGACGCCATCGGGCAGCTCGGTAAAGTATTTGAACAGACCAAAAGCGAGGGCACGGTAGACCTCATCGCCTTGGAATTCGCGGGGTAAGTAATGAACCACACCGTAGAAAGCTGAATTGGGCGAGATAGTGATGCGAGGAAAGCACTGAAAGCCAGCTGGGGTGAAGACGTGGACTTGGACGCGGGAGCTGTTGAGGGTGTAGTTTGCGGTCGTCGAGGGCCCATGGAAGATCAAGATGGGGAGATGGCCAAGCAAGGGGTCGGCAGCATGGTAAAGAGCGACATGATCAGCAGAGAGCGCAAGCTCTTCGGTAACGCGAACCATGATGTCGTCACAACGGGCCGGCACTTGGGCGGCCCTGGTGGAGGTGTGTTGACGGTCTCGAGGTCGGGCCGCAGATCGGGAGCGGACGTGGGATGGATCGGGAAGCGGAAGATTCGTCGCCGGGGGAAGAAAAAAAAGAGAGACAAGGAGCGAGCGCCCTCCTCCTCGTTAGGCACACTCAGACTCAGGCATGCGAGCGACGTGGTTCGTGGAGAGGGGGCGAGTTGTAGGTCGCGAGCCTTGCAAGGATTAAGACGAGGGTTGAGGTTGAGATCGAGGTCAAGGTCGAGGTCGAGAAAATAACCGTAGTCGTCGGGAGCGGAAGCCAAGTGGGCCGTGGTCGCAAAGTAAACATGCACCTCAAACAGACTGACGTTGCATTCAACAACAACCTTGTCTGGATGATCAACAAATCCACGTGATGAAGCCCAACGTATAGAGAAAAACAAGACAAAGAAAAATCACGGGCAGGATAAATGCTCTTTGAACTATGATGCTCGATCACGGCTTCGTCTGAGTCTAGACATGTTACTCCATATCAAGACTGTATCTATGAAAAGAAGAGAATAGAAGCTCGGTTGGCCCAGACGACAAGGAAGCTTACAGAGCCTCTCCACTAAAAGAGCAACAACAACAGCGGGAGCTGCCTTCCAGGACACCACCAACCCTGAAGGAAGGGCCGAGATTTTGGGGCACCCCGCCCGCTAAACCCGGAACTTTAGACGCGTTTGACGCGTTTCAGAGCGACTCCCCGCTCTGGCGTAAATAGAGATCCGACCCCCAGGGTTCAACATTGGCCATGAGGGGTTAAGATGAGTAAGGCAGTGTTCATTTACTATCGAGTTTGTGTTACACCATTTACAATTATCTTCCGACGTAATTATCACAGCTGGGAACCAAAACGCAGCCTTCTTAGCTTGCAGGACTGCAGCGAATGTATGCATTCATCTTGGACGAACCATGTCCTGTACAATAAGCCCCCGTGGTCAATGGTAGGGATGGCTCACATGTAAGGATCTTATATAAGTAATCGTTTGCAACATGTACAACCGCCCTCTGGACAGCAAGAACTGCTGCTGCCAAGATGCCAATATCTTCCGCAACTCATCATATTTCCAACTTTGAGAAACTGGCCCCAACAAGTCAAGCATAAGCCAAGTTCCACCCTCATGAAAAAAGGTGCCTCTCGACCTTGGTGCAACAACAAAGAGCGGATAATAAACATGGCCAACTTGTCGCTAATTTTAGCTCCTCATGGCGGGCGTTTTCACGTGGGAAAAAAACACCCCCGACGACCCCCCCACGTTCCGCGTCCACCAACTGCCGACGTCACCTCCAACACGAAAAAGCCCCCAGCTCTAAACCAACACCAACATTAAACAAAACACCAACTCGCCTGTCCTCACGCAATCATGTCGAGCCAATCCCGTGGAATTTCCGTCCAGCATAACCCCTCCTCAACAAACTACCGCCTCATCGAGCTCCCTCCCGATCTCCAATCCCTTCTCGAATCCGACTCTCCCCCCGTGTAAGTGGCCTCCCCTCTTGAGAGATGGGACCAAGCTAATCGTTCCCAGCCTTACCATCGAATCTTCTGACTCATCCGCCGTTCTCAAGACCCCCTCCAAGACTTATGCCCTCCGCCAGAAGAACACGTCCAACGCCATGATGCTTCTCTCCCCGACACCATCCAATCCAGACACCCCCGAGCAGGGCATCTCTATAGTGTCCACCATTCGAGAGACGGTGGAGCTGGATGTCGTACCAGAGAAGACGGCCGGTGCCTCGGGAGGAGCTCCCAAGAACCTGGGGAGCAAAGGCAAGTGGCACGAGCGATTTGGGAGGAATAGATGACTGGTAGGATAACCACGTCTGGGTTGCTATATAAGCCTGGTGATAGATATTAGAGCATGTAGATACAGCATGGCGTTGGGGATCAAAACATTTGATTTCGGATTTTGGACGACTACAGGTATTGGCTCAATGACGTCGCCCACACCATGTTCTTCCACATCAACTCAGGACGCCCCTCAACTTTGGTTGACTTCAACTTCTTATTGACCACGGACTGGTTACTCTAGCGAATAGCACCGTAAGCATCAGACTCGGGTAGTTGTTGGCAGCGACAATGCGAAAAAAGAAAAACAGTACGCCCATCAGCCTGTTCGCGTGCCCAGAAACGCAATTCCTTTCTGATGACAGGGTAGCCAATACCCTCTACAAGGAAGCCCCGAAAACGCCTTGCACAAAACCAAAACCGATTCCAAGCCAAAACACATCCTTCTCCCAAAACGTTCAAGATCCCGCCGCAGGTCAACGTCTCCATTAGATCCCAATCAGCGACATGATATCTGATATCTTGTTCTTCGTTGATTGATGTCCGTGGGATTGCTTCTGCGAACCAATCTTCCGAGGCTCATCTAGCCAGCCGGACAACCCTTGACTAAACAGTAAAGACGCATCAAGGGTCTTGCTCCACGGGACCCTGCATCAGGAAGTCATAAATGCCCGCATCGTGGCCCAGCCATCGATGGATATGCGCATCGCCTCTCGCCTGGTCCTTAGCCGCGTTCTGGTTCTGCTGTTCATGCTGCGCCGGCATAGCTGGAAGCCCTATAAAGTAACCAGCGCCAATGTTTCTTACGCGGGCAGCCATATTCAATCCCAAAGGTTGATCAAGCATCCCACGCCTGCCGTTATTCAGTCCCGGCTCGTCATACCGCCGTGGCAGTATTCCAAACCTTTGTTCTTGCCGGGGTTGCTGCTGTTCCTGAGCGGGCCCGCGAACCGCGTCCTTGATGCGGCGTATCAAAGCGCGCCGTGGTTGGGGGCGGTCCTGTTCTCCGGGCCAGTACTCGTCCGCGGCCGGCCCGGCCGGAGCCAAGGGTTGGACCATACCCTGATTAAAGTTGAAAATTGGCAGCCGCCGGTGTTGCCTTTGCTCCATGTTCTGTTGTTCCTGATGCTGAAGACCATGAAGATGGCGCTGCTCAACTATCTCGGGGTCCTGTTGCCATAGCTGCTGCTGCCGCTGGTTTTCTTGCCGGATGTGTTGCTGTCGCTGCTGTTGTTGCTGCTGCTGCTGCTGTTGTTGCTGCTGGTTCACTGGAGCAGGACCTGGCACGACCATGATGTTGGGATCGGCCTGTGGCATATTGACCGCGCCATGGTGGTGGTTGCCAGGGACTTGCGCCAAGTCCATGCCATTCATATCTTGGCGCCTTGCAAGAGCAAGCTGCTGAGCTTGCAGCATTCTGTTTTCTGCTTCCATAAACTGGTCTAACTCGCGCTCATTTCTGTTAGCAAACACCCCCCTGCCAAGAAACCTTCTTCGTACTGGTTGATCTGGGAGCTCGATGCGGACGCCTTCAATGTACAGGTCGTCCTGGTTCACATAGGGGTCCTTTTTCTTGCGGCGAGCGTCGTCTTTTGTCACCTTTTCAGACATGGAAAAATTGAGGAGTTCAGGATCGAGTTCTGGGTGCTCCTCAAGCACCTTTTTTCTGGCCCCCTCCTCTGCCTTTTTAATTTCGGTCTCGTGACGGTCCTCGACGCAGTCAAAGAGGGGACAGTTCCCCTTTTTTCCGCCTCTGGACACATCGTTAAAGTGCGAGTAGCCGCAGGACTTTGAGCAGACATAGCATTGCATGTTTCCGCAGCCTCGACGGGTGCATGCCATCTTGTTGCACCCCGACTCTTTGATGAATGGAGTTCCGCCTTGAAGTAATAGTCAGTATCAAGTTTTTGAAGCTGTCGGGAACTCACATTTGTTGCATGTACGGATCAAGGCAGATGTCATGGCTTCCTCAACCTTGCGTCTCATGTTTACGCCCTTTTCTCGAGCCACCTCCTCGCAGGACTTTGGAATATGCGACTCTGTGTTGCATAGGCGACAGCTCACAACACCGCAGTCGGGACTGATGCAGGTGAACTCTCTATTGTCCTCGATCGGTGGGTATTCGGCTGCGTATGGGCAGAATGGGCAGGTAGCCAGATCACTGAGGCCGGCCATGCGGAGGACGGCCTCTTGCTCGATGTGATCAAGGGCTGAGGTGAGCTTTTCGTCTAGAAATTTTCGTCGCTCACTGAGGCAAAAGCCAGCTTGACAACCCTCGGTAGACATGCATTCGAGTTCGTACTTGGAGAATCCAATCTGTGTCTCGGCATTGCGACGAGCACAGTCGACACAGAAAAGCTGTGACCTCGTTAGCCAATGATACAAACGTCAACACTCAGAAGTGACTTGCATGCATGGACTCGCCATCGCAATGGATAAGGCGGTTTAAGGGGCCCTCGACAAAACAGCACTGACACTCGGCAACTTCACCGCTCGCCATGGCCTCCTCCATATTTCGTTGCTCGGCATCTTTGGCCTCTTGCTCCACCTGAATCTGCTGCAGCTTAGAGTCTTTGACCATTCTAGCCGCTCGAAGTTCCTCCATTAATTCACGCTCCTCCGGGTCTTGACAGCAATCGATGCTGGCATCGAGATTCGCTTGGCTGTACTCGGTGATGAGGGGTGAAGGCGACTTCTTCCACTTCCAAGGGCAGTCTACGTTTTCTTCCCGAGCCGTAAGTATGGCCTCGTCGAGTGCAAGGAAAGTTGGAAGAAGAAGTTGGCCATTCTCAGAGAGAAACTTTTGGATGGTTTTCAAAGGCACGAGGGGAAAATCTCCGGCAATCATCTTCTTTCTAAACCATATATTAGCTTTGTGCCGAAGTATAGAGAAAGGACACGGTCAATAAATATGTCGCATCATGACGCAAGGAACAACTTAGATGTAACGTTTATGAGAGAAGCAGGGGTCGAAAATCGGAAAAGCGAACCTACATGGTGGCCACGCAATGGCTATCTCTTGGCAAAGGAGGGCGAAGAGGATTGTCGTATTTGCGTTTCGCCGTAGACGCCGGATCCTCCTCCTCGTCGCGTTTTCTCTTGCGGCTGGCCTCCTTGGGCTTCTTGGTGTAGGATTGGCCCGACTCCTCAAGGTCGATTATGTGGTTTATCACATCGTCGGGGATGAAGAACCGAGGTATAGCGATCGATATTAGGAAATCCAGACAGACATCGGGAAACAAGGCCATGACTGCTTGGATACAAGCATCCTGGTGCCGCTCACTCGATTGGTCGGGTGCCTCGTTATTAACGGCCATGATATCTGACGGCAACTGGCCCCCCAAGTTCCGCACGAGAGACCCGGTTCCGACAAGCAGGTGACGAGGACAATGGCGGCGGATCGATGAGATCTTGTCAGACTCGTTGGGTATTTAGTTGATGTTACGGGGCAAGACCTAAGATTGAGCGCCGTAAGTAAAGGATTGAAAACATAAGGGTAGCATGTCTCTAGCCCATGTCCACGTAGCTTTCATTGTGGCGACTGCTTGAGCACTGCCCAAGCGGATTCATAGAAGCCAAATCGCGCAAGAGGGAAATACTGCAGTGCGGGAAACTGCAGATATCTTACGCGAAGCGTAGACGCCAAAGTCTGCCACTTGCAGATGGAAAAAAAGAATGGGAGAATCCAACAAGAATAGTAGTCGGGCGGCAGAGTGAACGACTGCACTTTGTTGTAAATGAGCACTTTTAACTGCCCCCCAAGCCTGACTGATCTTGTGCGACGTTGAAGGAGGATGAAAAGGGAGCCAAATGAACTCATATAGAGAGCAAAGAGGAAGCATCTTGACTTTGAAGAAGGGAATGTTTTGGCCCATCAACAAAGTCTGTCTCTGCTCTGTGAGAGACTTTGTTGCGTCCTTCAAGCAGCAGAGGCCAAATACCTTTCTCCGCCCTCGAATGTAGCCCTGAAGCTAGTAGATTGATAGGAAATATTGACTCACTTCTCAACATAGGCGTGGATATGGTAAAAAGAAGAAGAAGAAATCGCTCGTGCAAATATAATGCCGCGTGCACTTGCTGGAGGTCTGTCATGCGTTGCGCAACGCTGGAGATTTGATGACCGGAAGGGCGGAAGAGATAAATCCTGGCTTGGTTCCTAGGTGTTGATGAAGGCGATGATGGTGCTCGTTTGAAGTTGGCGGCTGAGGGTTCGCGAAGAGTTGAATTGATGTTGAGCTGCTTCCTTTTTGCTGATGAATGTTGGGTGCCTGGTCCCTTCCATCCCGTCTCTTCATTCACATCTGATCTCAATCTCAGTCCAAGGTGACATGTCGGACGGGCAATTCTTAAAGGCAGCCGGTCTCTGAATCGATGAATGCGTCCCCCAAGTCGAACGCTGCCTCGTTTCAAGCCCCCATTCAATATGACACAGGCCCCATGAGTAACGCCTAAACGATATTGGAGAACACCAAAAGAAGCCCGTTTGATGCAACGATAAGCAGACCCAGTGAGCGCAATGGTGATGACGCTGGCGCAGACGGACCAAGAGTCGTGAGATACAGAGTCGGCTTCGCTGGCGTGATTGAAAATGCAGGAATTGCCTCTTGGTAGGGGATGCAAACAGGTCGCCCACCAGAAAGCTCACGAGATGCGGAGTCGAACAAATTCGGAGCGGAGAGACGAGGCTGGAGGAGAACCGCCTAACAACAACGGTCAAAGTTTAACAAGGTCGGGTGGAATCACGGCCGGAAGAAACCTAGAGGCCGTTTGGATGCTCCAAGTATTTGGGTTTGCGCAAGGCGAGGCTGTCGCGGGGAGGGGAATAGACAGCCCATTTTTGGATCCGGCACGGGAGGGAGCAGGTGCTCGTTTGTGTGGCTTGATGAGAATGACATGAGATGGATGGATGGATGGGAGAAGAGGGGGCCCATCCGTGGATCCAATACCAGCCAAGCGATACACGGGAACATGAGAGGGACCAACGAGAGACTTTCTTTGGTCAATCAGAGACTAATATAGACCATGGCAACTATAACAATGTTAGTGATCTTTGAGATGCACTTTCACAACTCCAAGTACAGTGTAGTGTTCCTCTACAACTGAAAGCCTAAGGTATTTGAAGCCTGTAATAAATGAATGTATTAAGTATGAAATGCTCATGTTGAAAGACCGAATCCAGGCAGACATAAACACATCGAATCATATACCATATGTCAGCTCTCACGTTGCACCATACTTTCAGCTTGCTTTTCTTTCAGCCAAACCCCTGCACGGTCAGGACTATGCGAACCAACAGCTCTCAGTTGTTCAAGTACCGAAACTATCAAGGCCGTGGCATCCGAAAACTGATCAACTTCTGAGCAACCAATGGGCTGCGTCTTCCCCTTGAATTCATCTAGCAAAGGTATAATCGTTCATCCCACAGTAATCGTACATCAGCCAAGCAGCCTGACTCCCCTTGACAACGCGACATCCCATCCTATTCACTATCATCGGGCTCAGCATATGCGTCTTCCATCTCATCATCCTCGCCATCTTCCTCATATGAGACGACTTTACGCCCAGTTCGTGTTGATCTTCGAGTTGCATGCTTCGACGCAGGTTGCTTCCTTGTTTGTTTTGCTGGCGCCATTCTTCTGGATCTCGCATTTGGCCGGGGCTCTTCGGGTTCCGCCTCTGATTCCACCTCTAGGCCTGATGTTCCTGCTGCTGCTGCTTCAGGCTCTGGCTCTGGCTCTGCCTCTGGATCCAAACTTGGTGCCGAGATTGGCTCATCAACTTCCATCACTCCTCCCGCTCTCCGCTCGGTCGACCCATCCTCCTCCATCACCAAGCCATCATCCCCTTCATCGTCCTCATCAACCGCAGGAAAGAAACTGGATCTATGATGGGCCGGCACCTCCGCTTCCTCTTCCTCTTCCTCCACGTAGCCTTCTGGTAGGAACCCGCCAGCCATGTCCTCATCATGGGCCTCCGGCTGCCTTTTGGCGGTTGGTGCGTCCCTGGCATGCCCAAACACCGAGACCTGATCGGTGATTTCTCCGTACTCTTGTCGTATCCTTTCCGCAATACGCATGCCCATGAGGAACCTGCGCCATTGCCCAAGAGCTTTCTTCTTTCGCTTCTCATCCTCCTTGCGAGCACGCTCGGCCTCGTCCTTCTCAAGCTCTTCCATCACCATCTCGTGGTTTTCCTCCGCTATAACCACACCCTGAATAACGGGAACCGCCATTCGATTACCAAACTCAAAGTCAACGACCGCTTCGGCATAGTCGATTTGGAGTCTCTTGCAAACGCGCATAGCGCCACGGTATGGTATATGGAGCGCTCCCTGGGGGCACATGTGTTCGGCAAACAGATCAATGTTCCTAGTTCCTAGTCAGTATAGTCCAAAGGCAAGTCCAGGACCGGTTCACGTACCCATATCCGTTTTTGGGAATAACGCCGTCTTTGATTGGCGGCGGGATGATCCAGTCCGTTTGCTCGTAGCTGTAGAGACCCTGCTGCACCTTTTCTCCTGTCGCAGCCTCAGCCTCCATGATTTCCCGTCGTCGATTCAGGGTGGCTGCGCGATAGGGAACCCTCTTCAGTGGTTGTTCTCCGGCGATTGGGGCCCTGCCCTGCTTGTGCCATGTCTCGGCACTCTTCACATTGAGAACATCGCTGCGAAGGAACACATCCTCCTCTTCCACTTTGCCGCCCTTGACCTTGTTTTTGAAAACCTTGGCTGGCTTCGCGTCGGGTCTAAGGGCCTCCTCGCGTTTGAGGTGCCGTTCAAGGACAAACTCCTTGGACTGCTTGTAGTACTGCAACGTCTCCTGGCCTTCTTTGACCTCCTTCTTTTCTGGTTTGGCGGGCTTCAACTCCGTGCCATCTTCCATCTCATCGACTTCCGTGATTGGGTACTTCTTTGTTCCTCGCCGGTATCCAGATATTGCGGTCTTGAACCAGTCAAACTGCTCATATCTTTTCACCTTGCCGTGTCGGTTATAGACAGGGACCTTCTCTGGCATCATTCTGACCCCCTTTGTACGTCCAGGGAGCATGTTTCGCTTGAGATATCTGACTGTTACATCTTTGGCAGTTCCATCTTGCGAGTACCCCATGATGTATGCCATGATCTGGCGGGCCTTGTCGGCTTTTGCTCCGCGGGGTTCAAGTGACTCAATGAGGTCTCTGTTGGTCCCAACCATGTGTTTGACAATGGCGTCAACGGGTAGGTATTTCTGGGTGACCGGTGAAAGCACTTCTGTCCAGTAATGCGGAAACTCCATGTCACCGTCAAACTTCTTCTGAGCAATGAGGTTCTTCCTTGGAGTGACTTCAAACTCCACCACAGATTCATCGTCAGTGTCTTTGTACTCCAGCTCCAGCTCTTCTGAGTCACCTGGGGTATCGTTTGCGGCGTCTCGTTTGGTTCTCGCATTCCTTGTCGGCTTTTTCACTTTTTGATTACCTTTTCCTGACTTTGACTCTTTCGTCTTGCTTGTCTTGTTTGGTGCCTTCTTCTTCTTCTCTTTCTTGTCTGGTGTCTCGTTCGCCGGGGCTGTGCTGTCATCCTTTTCCGGCTCGGCATCTTCGAACTTATTCCATCCAAAACCCAATGATTGAATGTTGGCAACCATCCGTGCTTCCAAACCCAACCCGCGGAGCAATGCTGTAAAGAGCTGGGCGCCAACGTCTCGGCTTCCTTCGCAATCCCGAGCGTATCGTCGAAACTCCTCAAGGCTTGCCGTCCTTTCACCAAACAGCTCTGGATCATGGGATTCCGCCTTTTGGGCCTTGGTGAGACGGTCCAGCCGTTCGAGTGGCATGTACCCCCACTTCCTCAGCCCCGGTGCTGTGATCCGAAATCGCTGCTTCCACCAAGCCGACAGCGTCTGCATCAGTCGATAGAGCGGATCGCCATGGCTCATATCAACCGCCCCTTCCTCCAACCTTTCTGCCTCTACTCCCCAGTCACGGGATCGTCGGTCCTGGGGCTTTTTCCCTTTGACTTTCGATTTGGCAATTTCTTTGGGTGGTTTCTTTGTGACTGGCTTCTTTTCAAGACCGCTGTTGCGCTTCCATCGATCCACCTCTTCCCAAAGTCTCGGGGGGAGATGAGAAATCATCGTTGCCTGAACTTCAGGGTCGCAAAGCCATGAGTTCCGAACAGCGTTATGCCATAAGAGCAGCATGACGTGGATGCAATGGGTGGCGTGCCGGACCTTTCTTTCTCGTTTTGAAGGCCCTTTTCTGTCAAAGGCGTTTGTGAGTGAAATCCGAGTGTCTCTGGTGAGCGTCAACTCCAAGTCACCGGATGGTGCTGGCGCATCTGGGGCTGGCGCAAGTGGTGCCTCGACATCTTCAAATTCGATCTCCTCGTCGTCCTCGGAGTCGTCGTCCTTGTCCTGCGATTTCTTTGCAGGAGCAACATCCTCAAATTCGTCATCCGATAGCGACGTCAGTGAACTCTCATCACCGTCATCATCATCAAAGCCGTGAAGAGCCGAATTTGAGTTCTTTGATGACTGGGGGGTCGCTGTCGCATCCAAATCGTCGTATAACGTTGCCTTGCGCTGTGTCGCACCAGCCTTTGCTTTGGCATTTTTCGATGGCCTCTTTTCTCCTGGCGGTGGCGACTCGCGCAATCGCTTGCGCGGCACAACAGGAGGCATCCTATGTCGAGAATGTGATTTGTTCACATTGATGGTTTAGTCTTTGTAGAGATACATCGTCATAGAAGCGCGAGACGACACGAAAGCACGTGACGTACTTAAAGGAATACGTAGTACGGATAAGCCAAAATGCAATTACCCACTACCAGATATACAATCCTCGGCATTAATCTCATCTTTTACTATACATCTAGAAATCATGGTATCTAAAGTTAGATTGGTATGAATAGTCCGCCCACAATGCCGGGCTCCATGTCTATCGCTATCGCTATGCAAACATCTCATCAACCAGCGTAATCACACTTCTATCAAGTCGGGGGCAGCAGGCCCGACGCCCCTGAGCAGAACCACCGTATTGCCGCTCTGCAACGCCATCCCGACCTTTTCGCTATATTCTAGAATCCTTCCGCCTTCGACGTGAAACACCCGCAACTTGTCCTTCTCGTTGGAACTCTGATTATTGATGTTCTGCACCTGCAGGCTCCTGGCCGCGGCATCGAGGACTCGTCCTATCACCCAGTCCTTGTTGTAGAAGAATTCTCCCTTCGGGAACTTGGCCTTTGCCGTCTCCGCCTCGGCCTCAACATAGATGTATACCCTCTTCTCCACGGGCACCTTGTCGTCGCCCTTGGCCGTCTTCTTGAGGCTGTTCACGGCTACAAGCCGGGCACTCGTGGAGCTGGGCTTTGGCTTTGGAAGCGCACGGCCAGCTTGCTCCTTTTTTGCCGAGCCCCATGCGCGCAGCTTGTCAAATGCTGTTTTTGTCTTTTGCCCGACGTCGAACTGCGCTGGCCGGGCGCCGATAGGTACCAGGTTCTTGCAGTCATGATCCTCCTTGAGGCGATGCTTCAGGCAGTAGTCTCGATTGCATGTCTGACAATGCACTCCAGGCGTCAAAGAGGTTCCGATTACCGTCTTGCAGTCGGGCGACGTGCATGGCTTCTGAGAGACCTTATCCCGTAGAACCTTGTTTTGTCCGATGGACGGCGTCGAAAGTTGTTTGAGCCGCTTCCGTTCCGCCCACGCCCCCTCGTTTGCGCATTTGTGTGATGTCTCGCTTCGATGGTCGAGGCAAAAGGTTTTTCGGCAGGATTGGCAGAAGAAAGGGAGAAAGTCGAGCTGGTTGCAGTAGTCGTATTCGCAGTGCTTGCCAATCAAAGTGGCATCGTTTTTGTCGTCCATTTCGACGTAGCTCGTGTCCTGAGCTTCTGGTGTTGAGGATGACGCCATGGTGAGTATTAGGAGTATTTAAGATGGTCGAAATAGTCGCGCTGTTTGTAGGCAGAGATGTTGTCGCAAGTATTGATAGCTGGTGATTTGGATGACAGATATTCGAGGCTGCTGCGAGGAAGCGTCTGGAAGGGTCCGTGTCTGACCAAGCTTGGCGTATTACGAGCGCACGAGGAATTGCCACTAGCTAATCACACGCCAAAGAGGACTCACGCGTATGCACTGATTCTTCAAAATCGCAGATATTACGTGACACAATATTTGAGAGTTTGACCACGACTTTGTAAGGGAGAGAATAGGAGGTCTATTTGGGGTCTCGGGGCGCACAGCCACTCCCAAGACACCACGATATAGTCCAGACCGCGGGGTTGGTCCTCACACCACCGCCTCAAAATATTGACTTTGCATGAAACACAAATAAGGAACATTTGGCTAATCTAGCAGCGACCTCTTTGTTGTCGATATTCTATGCTTTGTTGCTACATGTAGTAATGAGTTGAGCGCCTTCCATCTCCTCATTAACGCCGGGTCCCCTCGCTTCATATTATTACAGCTCCTTTTCCTTGACAGGTCTCTGCGTAAGCAGGTCTTCGCGGCCCATCGATGGCGCATTCCCCACGGCAGCCTTGCCACCGAACGTCTCGAAACCCTTGTGGAACGCCCACTCGACCGCATTCTCGACCGGCTCGTCGAACATCGCCGGGAGGAAGGGCACCACCGCGAGACCCAGGCCGATAGGACCCCATGTCCGTATGGGCTTGCTCTTCATGTTCTTCATGGCTTGGCCCGAGTACCTCACGACGCTGTGAATAGTAAAAGCAGGCAGACCCATACTGGCGAGGCTCTGGAAGATTGCGCGCTGCGCCATGACCGTGCGGTAGTCTTCGAGGGGAGACACCGTACCCGGCTGGATGGCGCGCGTCTCGGTAGCGGGCAGTCCTGTGATCTTCTCTTGATGCGGTTCAAGCTGCAGCGTGGGATCGAGCACTCGCTTGTTGTGCCAGTAGGATTTGTAGCCTTCGTATGAGACATCGCCGATGAGATATAGCCAGGAGATGCCGTATGCTCCGCGCACGAGGTTTGGGTGGGCTACTGGTCGAAAGGATTCGCCAATATCGGGGGTGTAAGCGACATAACGATGCGCCGAGAGGAGGATCGTCCGTATCCGTGTGGCGTAAGCCGCATAACGAATATTGGTGTCGGTAGAGTCGGGGCCGCTGGAATGCCGTTAGCAAGTGTTCAGTTTGTTCGCCTAGGTGTAAACATACTAGCCCTCGGTTATGTCCTCAACAAGGCCATTGCGGTGCTGCTGGTCGGCAATGCGCTGCTGGCTCTTTGGAAGCTGCTCTGTCGCGGGGAGCTTTTCTGTGATGGTCTGTTTGATTTGAGCCGTCTCTGGCTTTTGCTCCGACTTGGAGTCTTCGGATTTTCCCCACCAAGTCATGGTAAGAAGATTGGAACAGACAAAGAGGAATCAGATGAGGCTGGACGTGGAAAGAAAAAGAATGTCAGCTTCCAGGCGGGAGGCCACGCGGAAATCGCATTTTGACGGCCCGCCACTAAGTGCTGTACGGCTCTACCTTAGGACCCGGCATGTGACGTCGTTATCATAGATCCGATCGTTTCCGAGAATCTTGCATCCCGAAGAATGCCTGCCGGGTCTAACTTGGTCCAAGACATGAGCTCCAATCGACCCACTCTTCATCCTGTATCCCAACATCTCCTGGCAGTCTGCTTCGAAGATAAAGTTGTTGTACTAGCCGGCTCTGCGTCTCTTTCAACCCGACATGAACCATGATTCCGACTTACCAGCGTATACCAGTTCCTGGAGTAAAAGAATAAAAGGCGACTGATCTGTTCAACAAGGTTCCTAATCTCAAGGGCCTAGAGATCGACTCGGTCATTATAGCCTGCCCGAGACCATGAATGAAATCCGTCAAATGGCTCAAGGTCGCCGGCTGCCGCTTCATTTTGAAGATCTCAAGAATCTGACTGCCGAATACATGCAGCTCCAGACATTCATCGATCATCATGGTGAGGAATGGGCCACACAGAAACTTTCTGCTTGGGACATCGAATCATACTTCACCCCCAAGATGCTACCGCAAGCCCTTGCTCGCTGCAAGTAGACGCTAATGGCATCCCGAGATCTTTTGGTAGAACAATCTGATGTATGCAGATCGTCTATTCCATACAAGACACGGTGTTACCGAGAATTCTCAGTTTAGTAACTCAAGATCTCTACGGTTTGGATGGCCCATACGTGTACCGAATTAACATGTAAACATTCGGTACACTCTCATCTCCCTCACCCACCGCCGTTACAGGAGCAGTCACCTCCCATCCATCGAGCTTCTACACCTCATGCAGGTTCTTCCACGACTTCATAGTGCACTTACCCAGCTCCTCAATGACCCTGTCCTCGTCGCCCGGCGTAGGCACCCCGTTCATGCCGATGTTGGTCACGAGGGACTTGCTGCTCGACATCCAGATGATGTTATGAACGCGGAGATTGGGCTGTTGGCGAGCGGAATAGGGAAGACGGTTCTTTAGATTGCCCAAGCGCATCGTGGCTGTCTTACTCGCTGCTGGTACTTGGGGGTCTTTGGACTTTGCAGACAAGAGCTGTGAATTATAGTCATACCACTCGTTGATAAAATCGTTCTTGAGATCCCATAGGGCTCAGAATCCCTCGTCGCGGCCGTGGATGGCGTTTGCCTCTGCCGTCTTGCGGATGTACGCAACCACCTCAGACTCGAGATTTCGTTCAGGCCATACACATATGTTTTGATCGCATTGGTGAAGGTCTCCAAGCTGAGGTTCTTCTTCATTAAGCTGGCCTCAAAATCGTCAAAGAGCTGGCTCTTGTCGTCACGCAGCGATGGCTCGAGCCAGTTCTCCGGGTAGAGGAGCATCTTGACACGAGCCTCCCAGAGACTGTACTGCTGACGCGACTGCCACTGCTCTCGAAAGAGGCTTGTCTTCGATACTTCATCAAATTCTCCTGCATTGCAGTAAATATAGAAATTCATCCCCTGTACTCCCGTGTCCAGAGTGAAGGACGCACATATGATGTAACACAGGTAAGTAGTTCAATCAGTGTAGGCGAAGACCACCTGTAGCTCACGAGAAGAAAAGAAAATTCAAGCAGTGTCGGGTATGAAGATCTCACTCTACATCGCGTTCCGAACGCCGTCGTTTTGACCCAACAGGACGGTCGCAATCGCTATCCCAACGCTCGTCGTCCCCGTCCTGTTCGCCAACGAAAGTAAGCAGAAGTTTGGCATACGCAGCTGCTGTCGCAGCTGCATATTCTTGCCAGTCATCATTCTTATTAGCATCACAGTAATCGCAAATGCCTCGGATTACGAGGCAAGGAATCGCGCCGACAACACCGGCACCCTCCATCTCGAAGCAAAGCGCGCCGAGCTTAGCCGCCACCCGGTCACGAAACGCGACATCTTTGAGCACTCCATTGCCTGATGCGATGGTCCCATAATGAACTTTGACCTCGGTATTCTGTCGCGGCTCCCGCTGTCGAACATGGTGGTGTAGCCCTTCGGACAAACAGGATGTCGGGCATGGTTCGATAAGAACGTCTCGGTCTTGACCTTGGTAGCGGTAACGGGACATACTGCTCTTTTCCGAGATTGTACGAAGATAGAGATCAAGTGGATCCTCCGCCAGGTCAGGGTTTGAGCATAAAGAGCTGATGGCGGTCAACAGTGAGCGTGGAGGTATTTGCAACGGCTGGTCCTTTCTCTCAAAATTCTCGCCCGTTGTCACCTTACCCAGATCATACTGAACGACTGAGTACCCAACGACCACATCGCCAAGACGAATATCGTTCTGTTTCGAGGGCACGCCACCACCAATTCCGACCAAGAGGCAGAACCGAAGCCGAAAACTGTGCTTCATATCCTGAGCAGTCAATGCCGCATCGTTGGTCCCGTACTTCGATGCTGGAAGACATGTAGCGACGACCTTGTGGTGCCCCATTCGACCGAACGCATATTGATTGGAGTCATGTTTGTTCCTCTTGACATCGTCAAAAACCTCGTCAAACAACGACCGTACTGCTTTCAGCTCCTTTGATAAAGCGCAAATAATTCCCACCCTAAACAGAGTTCGGGAACAGGGTTTGCGGGTGATGGGCGTGGGTGTCGCCGTGAGGACGGTAGTGTCGGCCTGAAAGCCAGTTGGTGACTTCATCAAACGAGGCTCTGACATTGAACCGAACGAAACCTGACTCTCGGATTCAGATCTCGTCAGAGACGACCCAATCCCGCTATCCTTGGACGATTTGGGGAACTCTTCCAATGACTCGGAAGGGAATATGGCCTCATTGAGCCGGCATCTTCGAGGAGGACCTAGGTCCTCCCAGGCCCACGGAAATTCCGAGTTATGCCCAAATATGAGAGCACCCTTATCATCTGGCAATTTGTTTCCTCGAGTGTTCAACAGATCAGATGACGCCAAGGGGAAAACCGTCTGCACTGGCTCACAAGCGTCCTGTCTTGCTTCTTCCCTGCACTGACATAATTCGGATCCGGGCCTCGGAGTATGCCATACCAGAGTATCGCTGAGTCGGATGTGGCCATCAGAACAGTAACCATGCTCCTTGAACACCTTGTTCAGATCAGAAACGCACGTTGCGATGTAGTACCGCCCCTTCGGTAGGCTGGCCCATCTGCTGCAGACTTGCTGCTGTTGCACAACGGGCTGGATAATATCGCCAAAACCGCGACCAACTAGAGTCACGGCTTTGATGGCCCTGATGAAATCAACCCACCCTTTTCCACATTGACCCAAGGTAGCTACTCGTGGGTGCAAGGTGCCATGATTCTTCACCAGGTCCTCAAAGTCCCAGCCCTCCAGGTCTTTCCGCGGCTTGTTGCTCAGCGCGCAGTCGTCCAGTATGTCAATTTGATGATCGATAAATTGCTCCAGTACGGTGCACAGTTCCTCAATTTTGCTTTTGAGAATAGTGTGGCCATCTCCCTCGCGGTACAGAGGGAGCTTTTGGTACTTCTCGTCGTTTAATACCTCCAAGGCCGATAAGACCACACGCGACTCGCTCGATACGTCGAAATCGTGATTTCTTAATAAAAACGCGGCATGGCAACCATCCTGGCTGCCATGTGCCAAGAACGACTGAACAGCATGCAGCAAGGCACTCGTGCCATTGATGAGCCAGCCTCGTTTGTCGGTCTCATCCCAAAGGAGTACGAACTGTGTCTCCAGAGTCTGGAGTCGGCGGACATAGTCATTGAAGGCTAGTTGTGAGGGCGTGTCTTTGGCCCCCAGAAAGAAGACAGACCCCCCTGGGATGGCCCGTCCACGTTTAGCAGACCTTCGAGTGAGGGCACCGTTTTGGCCAGATTTCGGGAGCATCGAGTGAGCGGTGGGTGGGTGGTTTGACTGGTCTGAACCTGGAATAATCCTCACGTCAGAAACAAGAATATAACCCAACACAAGGTAGCCTTACCGGCAAAGAGCTCCACTCTGGAGCACCATCTCAAAACATGGCGAACATTCTCCAAGAGATCTAATTGGGTGGCGTTTTGGTCTTGATCCAGATCATTGGCAAGGTAGGATATTCGGCTTCCGTCCTCCTGGTGTAGGAGATGCCAACACAGGATATCGCCGCAGCGACGAGTGGGGACCAGCATTGTTGAGAAGCCTTTCAGGCAGACCTTGTTGTTGGACTGATGTATCTGCTGTACCCGAGCTAGCCCAGCCATAATATCGAGAGGGGCTTCTAGCCCAATGTTCCACTCGACTCGTTGAGGAATTGGAAACCCTCTGACGATAACGGGATTCCTGAAAATGGCGTGCCAACATTGGCCATTGACGGCCAGGGTTTGGGAAGCTCTCTCTGTTGGGAACTGAATGCTGCAGGCAATGTCGGTTGAACGTTGGAGTTCGGATTGGGGCGGTGGTGAGTTGTTCGGTAGAATCGTGATAGATGGCGTACAATACACGAGTCCGCTCTCTTCTGATGAAGTTCTCAAAGCGGCTCCTAGCCAGGCGAGCTGTTCTCCGATCTCTGCAATGGTGGCTGCAATGCCGTTGGCTTCGGCCAGAACCTTTGAATTACTTACCCAGATGCTAAGAGCTGTCCCATCTGATAGCTTGCCTAGATTCAAGTTAGATGTAAAGCTAGTTTGGGTTTGGGATGTTCTTATAACAATAGGCGCATACCTTCTAGCGGATGGCTCCGCGGTTCCTTAGAGCACCCTTTACCAACTCAATTACGTCTCGCGCAGTGGAAGGCCAAGTCTGAGACAGATATTGGGCGCAGGTCGTAGCTTGGGCATCCGAACAACACCCTGTCAATGTAATAACTCCCTCGAACACCTCGTGCGGCCGCCTCGGATATCTCTGTGTTTCGAAGAACTCGAGTATGTCCCACTCAAGCTCAAATGTAGCGCGGTAAGTTTGAGGAGAGGCTTTTCTGGAGATCACTTGAGCCGATGGAAGTGCTGAGATGATCTCCTCACCAATCGCTTGCATGGTTCTTGGCTCCATTGGAGCAAGAATAAACTCTTTACGTAGTCGGACAAGGAGCCACTTGAAAGCCACGGTGTTGAGAATAGCCTCCTCATGGGCCAGCAACTCGTTGTCAGTCACATCCTCCGCCCCCTTCTCAGAACTATCGCCGTCTTCGCAGGCTGTCGGCGATTTTGGCGCTCTTGGGCTGGTTGGCCTTGGGTCTTCATACCTTTCTTCTGATGCTGGCCGTTGTAAGGTTTGAAACCAGCTGCCAATGCGGTGCTGCCAATCCACGTCGTCTGATCTTGTGGCGCTTTTCGTGATGATTTCATCCTCTTTATTGAATCCGATGTCTTCAAATGCTTCAGCAATCTCACTATGTCCACGTGTTAGAGAGGTAATATAAGCTCAGGAAGGATGGGAAGAGACAAAGAGAAATGAACGAATTCAAAGCCCTCAGATCCGTCAGCTTACCATCTACGTCTATACACGAAGGCCATGGCTTCTCTATGGATTGGCGTTGGGGCCTGGCATCCAATTTGCAGGGCAAAGGCCTTGAGTAGATTAGGGAGAATAGCAGAAACCCGAAGTTGTGATTCTTTGGTGACTTTCAAGGTGCGAGTCTCGCTAGCCAAACGACCCGCTAACTTCGAAATGTACTCGTCTTGTCCTGGAAAGCCTGTGCTAGATGTTGCGGAATACACGGTGGCTGCATCGTCGGCACATTCGTCGACCAGATTCTTGCTTTCGGCTGCACCCACAGCAGTAGACTCGTATCCCGAGTCAGTCTGCGGTGCGGTTGACCCTACCTGCGTCCCGTCCTGCGTAACGGCAAGTCCTGCTGTAGCAACATGGCCGTGGGCTGGAGCCGATTGGTAAGATATGGATGATGATCCTTGAGATGCACTCATAACGGCTCCATTGGCGATCAGAAGTCTTGCTACCTTTTTATGTCCTCCTTGTAGAGCCCGGTAGAGCAATGTTCGCCCTCGGCTATCTGCTTCATCAAGGCGTGCCCCTTTCTGAAGAAGTACTTTGGCAATGCCGAAGTAACCGTTCTCACATGCCCAACCAAGAGGAGTATAGTGTTCCCCTCGCGAGTCAACATTGTATTCCAGGTCTTCTGTAATGTCAATGCCGTCACAGACACTTGAGGACAGGCCCAAGAGAGCTATGACACTGTCTTTGTTCCCATTTGCCATGGCGGCCACGAGCGCGTGTCCGTACCTTTCGTCGTTGAAGTCGATACTAGGTCTGTTTTTGAGTCTGATTCGGATAAGCACAGATAGCCCCCTCGATGCGAGGATTTCAAGCAATTCGGCCGTCGGGGTATATCTCCGACGTTCGACTTTTTCAAACATATTGATGATAGCAATCCAATCACGAACAGGAAAAGAGTCCAGGAACTGTTGTTGGCAAACAACAGCCGCCGCGGAGTTGGCGTGGTCCAAGACATGATGGATGGCATATTCCAAAAAGGGATACCGCCTTGAAGACACTTCTTGGCTCTTGGGCTCCGAATTAGATCGTGACTTGGTGACGGACTTCTCCATCACAGTACGATGCAAATAGATATTGCAGTATTTCTTAAGCCTCTCGTGGCCGAGGCTTCTCCAATCTGCTCCAAGCAAAGGCAGGACTTCGTCCCCAATGAGGAACTCTCGAACTGACTCGTGTATGAACCGCACGGTGGGATTCTCCGATCCCGTTACCCCAGCGAGTCCCTTGGATGAGTTAGTGACATACCCATGGAAGTAGTCACTGGCATCTGAGGCATCGACATCTGGTATTTCGGGGCCAGCTAGACCCTCAGACGACAACCCAGACCAGAGAGCATGGCAATACTCTGCTGGCCTTAGTGGCCGTTTTGCGAAGAGAATCCAAGAGAAAGAAACAAGCATCTCCTCCATATTCGCATTGTCCCGACTTAGTAGATCCTTGAAATGGTCTTCCAAGCTACTTGGCACCTGTTCAAGCCATCTTAGAGTGAGAGCTTGATCCCCATTGCGATTCTCTCTGTTCAAACTGTCAGTCATGAGTCCACCCCAGAGGGAACTCCCGTCTGACTGGTCAAGAATCCTTGATGTAACCTCCTCAGCAAAAACTGGGTCTCCGATGTGCAAGCGGCTCCCGATGTATTCCTCTAGGCCCTCGGCATGGCCACGTTCATCCTCCAGGGTCAGTGAAATACCCGACCCCATATCGATATACGGGTAAGGACGACTAGAGAAGCAGAATTGAAGTCGCACATGTTTTTCCGCGCATTTTGCGCTTAGATCTTCGAAGAACTGCCATATATCTATAGCCTGCTGCTCATCACACTCGTCAACCCCATCGATGAAACATGTAAATGATCGGCTGCCAAGAGAACGAACTGCTATGCCGAACATATCCTTTAGGGTGGTCAAACGAGGACAGTCGGTCTTTCGAGGAACCAGATCCAGAACTTGTTGGAGGTCGGGAAAGCCCTTGAGGAGTTGCAAGAGTAAGGACCGAAGCATACCAAAACCCGATTTCTCCAGGCCCTCCCCTCTAGCATCAAAAAAGAATGATGCAGTGAGGACTTGTAGAGGTTGGTCTCTCCTTTTCATCTCCGTATAGATGAACTTCATAATGGTCGATTTGCCAGCACCTGGCTTGCCCTTAATCCATAGCACGCCATGATGCCGTGATAGCTTCTCGCGATCGAGCCAGCTCAGATAACCAGGGTGTTTGAGAACCCACTGACAAGTTCTGGCATCAGCAGCCTCGATCTTGTTCTTGCGAGAATCAATACCCTCAAAGTAGAGGGACTTTAGCTGTTCTCGTCGATGGGTAGAAGTTGTCGCTGCGAAGATAACATGAGCTAATTTCTCTTCTAATGCAGCTAGAAGACCGCCTACCACGAAAAGCGGTGACGAGAGACTCTCCCGCTTCGTCATCTGCGGGTAGAATCTCGAGGAATTCTCTTGCATAGGCGGCAGCGGTTGCCGCTGCGTAATTTTGCCATTCTTTAGCAGCTCTGTGAGAGTCGGAATAGTCGCAAATGCCTCGAATTACAAGACAGGGGAGGACATCCTCTAATCCTGCAGCGTCCATCGCAAAGCAGATGACATCTAGTTCTCGAGCGATATCATCGCGGGTCATGGCGTCCTTGATAACCCGATCACCTGAGGCAATCCCGCCGTAATGGACTATTGGGCCATTAGACATTCGTGTGTGTCGCTCCTTTGGCTGCGATTGATTGCAATCGCGACAGTCAACCCATGAAGACTCGTGGCTATATGACGATTGGAACAGATGGTCGGGTGTGCCTGGTCGACTGAATATCGCATCCTTTCTCATCATCTCCTGGAGGATGACCGGGACGCGACTGAGCTTCAACTCGTGTCTGGTTCGTAGGTGCGAGACGGTTGTGAGTAAAGAAAGCTCAGGGAAAATAACTTCCGCCGGTTTAGTTCTTCCAAGATCGTACTTCGTGACCCTGTTTCCAACAACAACATCCCCCAAGCGAATATCAACAATGCTCGGCGCGCCGCCGCCAATGCCGACTCTCAAGCCATGGCGAATTGACGGGAACGTGCGACGTATGTTGACCGCAACTTTTGAGGATGATTCGATATTGGTTCCGGCCTGGTAGATGACGATGTTGTGTTTCTTTATGCTCCCCAGCATGTAAACATTATTATCGTCGTGTGTGCGGCGGGGTAGTGGGTTGTGAATCTCATCCAGCACGGCCACAGCCGCATCCATCTCAATACGTAGCACGCAGATCCAAGCGATGGTATAGCGATCGTGGGACAAAGCACCATATAGGTCAGAGTGAAAGCCTTTCTGTCGCTTCGGAGGGCGAGGAAGTGCTTCATCGCCGTCGTCGGGCAGTTGCCTGAGATCCATGCCGGCGGACCGAGTATTGGGCTGGGCACTCTGCGACTATCCAAACCAGTCTGAATGTCGGGAAAGGGGAAAGCGAGAGAAGTGTCAATCAATTGGGTCCATTCAAGATTGATAGCGACCGTTTGACTTGGGTTTGGTGACGCATGGAGGATGTGATTGAGGAGTAAAGAGCGAACATGGGAATCAGGCTGCGCGAGAGTGTTCAACTTCACGTGGCTTTTGCGCAACCACTAACATCTCGACGCCTATCAAGCTGCCGCCAATGTCCAATAAGATTAGTCATGCTCAAGATGCGAACTACAGAGTCCAAGTGAGAGTCCAAGCCTGGCTCTCAGAGAGATTCGAGTTGAACTACATGATCGATTGCACGAGGCGCATCTCAAATCTGAAAGGAGCAGCCTTCACTAGTAGCAATGTAGTTGACGAGCGTAAACTGGTACTGAGTTAACCTGGAATCAACCGCTAACAATACGTACTGTTTTTAACGGTGATCGGGCAAGATCCGATCGATTCCGAGAATCTCAGATCCCGAAGAATACCCGCCGGGTCCGACCTCGCCCTTTGAGGCCTGCAATTTCAGGCACGAGCTCCGAATTTGAGAGCTCGGCAAACTATCTCATCCGCGACACCTTTGAACATCCACCCATTGCCCTCCCATCCACCCGTCAATTCGTCCATCCCGGTCTCATCCACTCATTCACAATGGCTGGAATCGCTTACTACACCATCGCCGGCAAGCAGGTCGCCGGCCACTACGTTCGTTGCTCCCCAATTGCAGCCGCCCGCCCGTGGGCTGGCGAGAACCTCACGGAGAACTGACTGACCTGAACAACAGCTCGCCATGGCCTGGTTGGGCACCATGTTCGCCGGTGTCCAGTACGCCATGTCTGGCCCCTCTGGCAAGCCCAGCGCTACTGCTGCTCCCCCGATCAACGCCTCTAGCTCCGACGAGGCCGACTTCATCAAGTGCGCGAATTCAATGGCTGCTGCCGCTGCTGCTGGGCCGTCGTCGGCTAACCGGATAACAGGAACTTCCTTGAGCAGCAGGACAAGAAGAACTAAGCGGTCGGGTCGAACACGATGGTATTGCGGTTATGTGGATGCGGTGTACGTTTATCGATCATGGAGTCATGAGCTGTCCATCGAGCCGGACAGCCGAACTCAGATACCAACAAAAGCCGGGTTCGCCATTCGCGGCATAACGATATCCAAACTTGCTCCAATTGCTGTGACATTCTTGAAATGCATGCGATCGCTCAATGCTCTTTCGACCAATGTCCATACACCAGGAGACTTGCCTTTGGACTCAGTCCTCCAATTACGTCCGACGACCGTTGTACTATTGAACCAATCACCCAGAGAGTCCAACTCTTTCATTTTCCATACTCAATCTATCCGTACCTTGCTCTTTATTCCATGTCATAAGCTCAAAGTCGTGTGCTCTTACCATAGGAGTAAATCCGGTCAGTCACTTATAAATCAAGATCCTCGTGTCCGGCACAGATCGCTTGACTGGAGCTTTGGGGGCTTGTGGTCTCTGGTCTACTTGGAGCAAATAAACGCATTACGTTTTCAGAGGCTCCAGGACTAATTGGTGCCACCTATGGCCGCTACTCAATTATCAAACAGCATACTGAGTTGCGATCAGTATATCCCATCTTGGTCACACAAGAATCCTGCTCGTAGTACTCCTACCACTTCCTGACTTGAGTTATGTGAGGATAATATTAGTAGAGATGCCTAAACTGCCAACAGTCATGACAATTAATTTTCTCATATGAATTCTAGTTCTCATACTGCATGCACTTTGCTGAGTTCACCCTATCCCTACAGCTTCGCCCGGGCCCGAAAGTTGGGAGCATCACCGCGATCCAGAGACTTTCCCAGCTCCCTCATTCTCTCCTCCGTCACCAACATGGACCTTGGGAAATCCTCCTCAACGTCTTCGCCCAGCAGCATGTGGGCCACCGCCTGCGACGTGCGGAACGCCTTGATCATGCCAGTTGCGTGATAGCCGCCGCAAACCCACTGGTGACTGCGGCCAGGAGTTGGCAGCTTGCCTGCAAAGGGTAATCCGTCCTGGGAGAAGGCCAAGATGCCGGACCACGCGTAGTCGATGTGAGCTGATGGACCAGACACTGGGTGAGCAGCGACTTCTTGCCCAAAGCCACGGAGATGGGCCATTGGCGAAAGGTCAGTTTCACTGTCGTCACCCGTCGTGGTTCGTCCGGTGTTGGCACGACCTGCAACGATACCGCCGTCTTTGCGTTGGATGAGGTAGTCGTAATCCTTTTTGCCATACCGGAGCCACAGAGAATATCCAGAGCCAAAACCCAGCGCCGAGGACTCTCCTTTGACGGCTCCGTAGTGGACGACATTGCCTCTGACGGGTGAGATAAAGGGCCGCAGCTCTGGCAAGAGATGGCCGAGCCATGCGTTGGTGGCATGGACAACCTTTCGGGCTTTGATATCTCCTCGATCTGTCTTGACAACAGCGAACTCTTCTCTGTTCCGGTCTTGCACCTCATGCACTGTTGTGTGCGTTTGGACATTAAGTTTCCCGCTGTCGATCAAATCATTCCATACGTGGGTGATCCATTTGTAAGGCCAAACCGAGGCTGATGGGACAGTGATTGCGCCCACACAACGCCGAGACAGCTTCATAACCCGTTGAAGGTGATCTTTGTCGGTATATATCTTATGTTTGCCCGCTAGATGGGGAGCATATGCCCGCATATCTTCGAGCGCCTTGACTGCTTTGTCGAACAGCCCCTGATCAAAGTACGCCTCAACACCCCCAGTCAAGACGAGGTCGCACTCGACGCCGTCCTCCTTGATAGCCGTCGACATGGCCTCAAGGTGGCTGTGCTCAAAAGCCGAAATCCTGACAGCCTCTTCGATGCCGAATTGCTGTTTACGCTCCTCCCACATGAGAAACGTCATGGTCTTGATGTGTCCACCATTGCGGGCAGTTGCGCCAGAGCAGAGATCTCGTGCTTCTAGCAGGGTAACCCTAAGGTCTGGCCTCTTTGACAGCAGTGTGCGAGCTAGGCTCATTCCCGATATACCAGAGCCTATAATGGCAATATCAACGGGTTCTGTAGGCCATGGGGATTGGTGGTTGGCTCGAGGATGCTTGGAGGATTGCCAATAGGACTTTGTCGAGTTCTGAACGGGGAACCCAGGGTCAACTACCCCAGGCTCGTAGATGCCTTCTAGAGCGCCAGACATGTTGAACTGTGAAGAGAAAGTAAAGAGGGCGATACTCGTCTTCGTGGTCGACGGGCTTGTCGCACTTATAACCTGGGCGCCTCCGGGCCGGCGTCTACAGTCGACCCACACCGTCCGCCGGAGAGACACCAGCCAAATCGGGCAGGTTGAATGGGACCACGGCAAAGATGCCAATGTTATTGATCATGCCGACATGTCGACTTGGTCTACAGAAGGCGTTATTATACTTGTGGGATATGCAATGCAGTTAAGGAAGTCTTGATGGTTTCACTGTGGTGATCCCAGCAGGCAAGTTCAGCAGGCCGGACTAAGATAACTTGTCAAGACCTCAACGACATCAAGCTCAAGGATAATCTGCAAGTGTAACTCATTTCGTGCTGAGCGAGTGTTTGGGTATCCCGAAATCATGATCACATAAGAAACATCTGCGCCTGTGGCAATAGGCGGGTCCATTTCTCCCCCTGAATCCTCCTATCCCAGATATTTCGAAGGTGCTGCAAACCCTTGAGGACGTTCAAGAACCCGTTTCTTTCATAATGCTGCATCAGTATCTCCTCAAAGAAGATCTTGTGTTCGTCCAGAATACAGTCCGATGCTGCTATAAAGGTGGCCCATACCAGAACCTGCTGCCCGGGAGAGTCTTTAGGAAATCGCTCGAGCGTCTCCTTGAATCGCTGGATGCCGTAGATTGAGGCCGAGTTTGTGTCTGTAAAGAGACTTGGCAAGGTGTCTGATAATGCCTGTCGTATGTAGATATCGTGCGCTTGTTGCACAATGTCCGTTATGACAGAGACAGCTTCCGCATGCTCGGGTTGACGCTGAGAACAGTGGTTTAGACAATCGAAGATATGGACCCAGTGTGCCCGCGCAGCAAGAGTTTCGAGACCACTCTTTTCACTGATGAGGGGTGCCGCATAAACACGAAGTCTGCGTGGTTGTCAGCAAATCATTTCGATTCTCTGCCAAGAAAGACATGAGTGCTCACTTTCGTATCTGGCGAACCATAAACTCTCCCAGCTCTCCTCCCCTTAGTTCATCTTCACCCCCTATTGCTTCCAAAGCTGACTGCAGCATGCCAAACAAGATGGGGAAGTCCTCTCGCCCATTCACCATGACAGTAATCAAGAGAACTAGTATTGCGAGAAGCACCGACTGCCTTGCTGCGCGATCACTCCCTGCCAACTCTCGCCGTTGTTGCAGCCCCTGAATTGTACGAGCGTAGAGCACATCAGGACTTGGGCAGTCTGGGAGCTCAACCAGACGTCTTTCACCTAGCAAGCTCTCTGCGGAGGGCAATGGTCTCAACTCGCTGGATGAGAGATGAAACGCCGAAACTGCCAGAACAGCATTCATTACCAGGTCATCAGCTTGTGCTACCGGGAGTACAAGGTGTCGCCAGCCGTTGTGTGCTCCATCAATAGCCAGCATCTCTTTTGCAATGCGGTCGGAGTCTACATAACACTGTGAGCTTCATATCCAGATGGCAAGATGCGACACAGAAAGGTAGGAGAGAACTCACAATGCATAAACAAGTGCCTCTTCCACAACGGGATGTTTACAGGTAATAGTTCAAGAGTTAAATGAAGATTAGAACTGGACCTGGTCTGAGGATCTGCAGATTTGTCTGGTGCATAAGTCGTGTCCCCATAGACGTCAGTGTAGTTGGGGGTTTCATAGACATCTTTTCGATGCCAGTCTTTGACAACGATCTGATCTCCTGAGCTCTGGTTACGAGGTTCGAAGTAAGATGATGCCTGCGGGATATTGTAGGGGATCTCATCGTTTTCGTTCTTTGTGTTAGCCACGTTGGATTTCATGTAGTCTTTCTCCGTAGAGGATTTGCTTTGTTGTACGCTCTTTGTGCCTTCATTCCCATCCGTTCCGTCGATGGATTGTGTCTCTCGCTCATTCTGGAAGTTGAGAACTAGAAATGCGCCAGGCATCGAGCTATTCTCTCTGCTTGCTTTTCGGTATTGTTTCAGTGGCGTTTTTGTTATTTGTACGGGCTTTTCTTGAAGGACGTTGTTTTCCTTACTGCCATTTACCAGTTTCTGTTTTGTGTCGTTCTCCTGCCTGGCTCCGACAGTTAGCAAGCCCAAGATGATGGGAAAATGCCACTTACTGAGAATAAACGTTCTGGATAGTCTTTCCTACCCATTTCCCTCTCGCAGCAATGCCATTACTAAAGCGGTATCGCACGTCGAGGCCGCTGCATGTCAATCCCTTGGAGATGCACTTTTGACATTGCGGTTCAGCGCGGTCACAGGACACACGACGCTGTGAGCACTCATGGCAGCCTTATTGAGAACAAAGGTCAGCTTGCGAGTTTCACCAAGCCCAAGATGATACCTATTGCTCGGACCTTTGACTTTGGGTCTATAAGGGCGGGGATTGCGTGGCATCGTCTAAGATGAGCAATGGCGGTAACGGTACAGCATCATTCGCAAGCTCTCACTACAGGCAATGGACAGAGTCGAAAGAGGAAGTTGAAATGGGACCAAGAGAACAAGACCTTGTTTTATTATCAGTTTAGTACTGTAGTATCTACACTTGCCATTTTGCGGGGAAGTGGGGGATCTCTGTGGCGGTGGTCTCATTTAACATTCCTGATCAAGCAAGGCGCGGAGTTGAACTCTTCTTACACAGCGTAAATCATGACGATGAGTTATCTTTTCGCTGCTCTGCTGAAAGAGCATCCAGTTCAATTTCTGAACAATACTCACAAAACATCACCAGCCTGAAGATAAGTAGCCAAATGACTTAGATTCAACTGTCTCTCCTCTAATATTAAGTACTCGACTTAAAGCCATCACAATGGATATCGTAACCTATTAGTCTTTTCATTTTTGCTTTCTTCTGTTCTATTGGAACGCTATCTTCCGGTTTTCCTCTTGTTATGTTCTGCCTTTACATAGCATCGATAGTGATCATGTATATTCGCCTATCCAATTAACAACTATATGCACAATTCCCCTGGAGCTACGTTGCTCATGGACAGATGGAAAGGTCCACTATAGCTATAACCCACTGTAAAACAACTAGTCTACCCACAAGTAATCTTAAGATACTTCAGCAGGTTACCTAAAGTTCAGGTAGGCCTTATATGATCGTGTTAAAGATTAAAGAACTAATACGTATATTGAGCTCTTAAGATGGTAAGAGAGATAGATATTAGATAATATCTACTGCAATCTTACTATAATTTTGTCATTATATGGCTTAAATAATATATATAAGTCTGAGCATTAAGAACTAGTCTTATAATGCATCGCAAGTAGATAGACATGTGGTTTGTGTATTTGCCTAGTTTTATCATCAACCTTCGAGCAAGATGATTGTATATACATTCGTTATCATCACTTTCGTAACCTGGTCAAAATTCATCGTTCAGTTTCCTTTTCTACTCTGCCCCCTAGTATAGCCTTCTTAATATTGGGAACACCCATCGCCCACATGAGGAGGTCCTGAGAATTGTCAACAACGTCCTTGGAAGTAGTCACTGGAGCTCCTACAGTTGCATTATACCAAAGAAATTTAGACACAAACCAAGTAGCGAATGAACCAAAGCCGATATAGTGACACGTGGTAGGTGACGTTTTCAGTGCATTGTCAATCACGCCCTTGGCATACTCCTCTGGCGGTGCTGTACGATGTTAGCCGGGAACCCTTGAGAGGAGAAATACCAACTCGATTGTAGGGCTTTCATTCCTTCACCGTCGGCCCATGGAGCTAGATGTTCTCGGCCGGGGTAGTAATACGATGCTTCCGATATCGTTGCGTCCCCTGTGTGATGGGCAAAGAATGCTGTCTTGATGCCGCCCGTGATGACCTGGAGCATCATCAGCTTCTAGCACAGAGGTCTAGTGTTAGCACAGACTTACATGCACAACTTTCACGTCAAATGGGCTCAGCTCAACACGCAGCTGCCTGGAGAGATGCTCCAGGGCCGCTTTGCTGATATTGTATATGCCCTGGAACGGCAGAGGAACTCTCCCGACTACAGAGCCGATATTGACGATTGTCCCTTTGGAAGCGATCAGCATGGGGGTGAAGGCGCGCGTTACTTCCAGGACGCCCCAGATATTGACATCAAAACAGGCTTTGGCACCAGCGATATCTGTATCTAGTAACGATGACAGGTAGCCTGGAACATATTAGCACCCAGTTCAAGTGCGGTCTTGCCACGGGTAGAACAAACCAACGCCTGAATTGTTGATGAGCACATCCAGTCTTCCACCAGTAAGTTCATTGACTTCTTCTGCAGCTCTCTTGATAGATCCCGAGTCCGTCACCTCGAGCAGCACAATTTCGAGGCCCATCTCCTTGAGATGTTTGACCTTTGCCGGACTCCGAGCGGTTGCAAAGACACGGAACCCCCTGCTATGAAGTTCACGAGCGAGATAGTCTCCAAGACCGCCCTTGCTAGTGCCCGTGACCAGGGCCGTCTTTTGGGACGACATGCCGGCAGCGGTTTCTATAACCATACGGGAACCGGAAACAGTCGGTATCGTTCGAGTATACAAAACATGAGATATCTTCTACGGGAGAAGAGCATATCTCTCCTCACGAGGGCAGAGGAATGCAGCAGGTATTTAAGGGCACATGCCGAAATCCACATATGGCTAATCAGGAATGGGGAGGTGACAGCAAAGAGGCGAGCCGAGGACATGGCTCGCTCCGACAAGGGAGCCCTGCTGGAAATGACATGTCAATCCCTTGAAGATAGCTCATCGACATCTGGACGCCGGGAATCCAAGACATACATGACGCTAATTACGCCTAGGGTCTGGACCTGGCTCGTCAACTCGCAACACCAGCATCTTGCATAGGGGCACAGCACCCCAGCGTTAACAAGATGCGGCATGTGGCTCGAGGATCCGAGGACTCCGGTGTATGTTCTGGTTAGGTGAGTATCAGAGAAGCTGTTTCTTTTTGACATGTTGGCATGGACACAGTCACATTGGAAACTTGGAGTGTTAACCACCCCTGCAGGGAACATGGGAGTTTATCGGCAAAGTGCTGCAAGACAGCGGCGCATTGGATATTTACGTAAGCGGTAACGTTCAGCTGATTGAGATTTGGTTCCGATTCTTTATCCCAAGTGTCATTCAAGGGTGTTTTTTGCTGCATGTGAACGGAGAATGCTTCGCTTTAGGGTAAGGCGCTTTCACCGCACTCCTCTTGGTGAGGAGTTAATACGCAGCCACGTAGAGGAGGAAACCGAGTAACCATGCAGTATATTGAGTAATGTAAATAGCTTGTAGTGGAAAGCATATCGGGTAAATTACTTCCGAGGCCGTTGCAGATCAACAGCAATTGAGTCTGGGGGTAAGGGTAACCAAATTGACTACTAACACACTCGTCGCATAATCAATGCTTTTTCAAGAAGCGGTGTACTTTAACAACATGTCACCCCAAACAACGAGAGGGCAAAGTCACCTTATTCTCTACGTTCACGAGATGTCTGGTGTGAGCTGATACCTAGACGCTGGGCGTGCCGTGGTCGGCTTGCCCTCGATGCAACCTCTGTTGGATGCGGCGGTATATCTGGATCAAGCTGGACTTGAGAATAAATACCATGCCTCTAAACTCCGAAATGAACATAAGGAACCCAGTAAGCTGGTCCTATCCCATCTTCATCTTCATCTTCATCTTCATCGTCATCGCATGCAATCACGTCTCTCGGCAAGCGGATATCTCTCTGATCTTCTCCTCGCGCTGTCCCAGTCGAGGGCCCTTCTTCCAAAGCATCGCCTCTCACCGCCGCCTTCTCCATCCAACGATCTCGGAGCATTCTCGTAGCCTTGTGCAGTCCCCGAGACACCGATTCGTCCGTCATGCCTTCTTCCCTCATCGTTTCATAAACTACCCGCGCAACCTCGACGCAGTATTCGTCTCTCACCTCCCACAAGGTACCGACTACGTGTCGGAATCCTGCTAGCTGGCATGCGCTGATAAGGTGGATGCTCTCGTCAAGGAATGTTTCGTCTTCGATGCGCCCTGTTCCGCATGCTGAGAGGTAAGCGAGAAACGGCGAGTGCTGGTGAAGGTTCATATCAAGTAGGTCAGCCACCGTCAAAGGATCCTTCGCTTCTTCGAGACACAAATGGCTTTTTGATGGGTCGAGGGTATCTGTGTAGCCGTGGCCAGCAAAGTGAAAAACTTTGCAACCCTTCAAATAAGTTACGATATCCTGCTTGCGTCGGCCTGGCTCGATAGGCTCAAGTGACATCGAATCACATGTTTGGTGCACCAGACCGATCTCTTCAGCAGCATATGGAAGTCGAGGAAAACCTGGCGTTTGCTCCATAGATACTAGCAAGGCCTGTGCCGGATTAGCTGGCACCACACGTCGACGACGCCCATACACAAGAGCCTTGATAGAAGGGCTGTACGAAGATATGACCCTATCCATAACCGTTTCATAGCAGCGTTCTCGATGGCGTCCCGACGCGTGAAGTGGAAACTTGCTCAAAAGTCCTGTGGGAATCCACCAAACACGAGGCCAACTCTTGCCTGATGGCGGCTCAGTGAAGCCCAATGCATCTAGTATGGGACCGGTGATCGTATCCCACAACCACTCGAGGATCCCATTACTTCTCGTTTCACCTTTCAATGCACAGTCGTACATATAATCGTAGGAAGCGTCGTCTAGCATCAGAGTCCGTATTTGATGCTGTTCAACAAGAAAAGCGTCACAGCCATGCCAGCCGACGTTAATGACAACAATTGGACCATGCTCCGCTGCTTCTTGCATATCGTGCTGTCCTAGAGGCCCTAGAAAATCCTCAAACCCAGGTTGCGTTTGAATCTCGAGAACTAGCTCATCGAATGCTCTCCCAGTTTCTTCACGACGAGAGCCTTGAACATGTCGGACTTTCTCGTCCACGAAAGCTGCATCGGTAGGTATGTGCAAATTCAAGTCGTCCCGAAGACGAACAAACTCGTCCGCCAACCCAGGGTGCTTCTCCTGCAAGCCGAGGATATCGATCCGCATCTCCTCAAGGTACGACCCGAGTACGCCGCGTGCCTGCTCGAGAAGAGAAAGCGCACATGATGGAGTCTGCCCGGTTCTGAGAGCTGCCGCCGCCGTTTGAGAAGCCACCTTTTCCGCTTGACGGAGTAGCCATTGTCTGTCGGATGTTTGGAGAGGCCGGGCTGCTGCGCACACAGGGACAAGTCCAACTGTGACGCGTCCGATCTCGTAAGCCTGCTTATGATCTCTACACAACTGGGCGGCCGTGGCTCCGGCGGTGATGCGATTTTGAATGTATCCGTTACTTTGATTCACAGCAGATTGATAGAGAGCGATAGCATCATCACGGTCCTTGGATGACCCGGTTCTCCCATATCGAAGAGTTAATAGCCACCCCAGTTGGACTGCCATTATGCCCCAATCTGCTTGTTCTGGTGGGCTTGGGTCGTCGGCAGGAGTCATGGTAAGAGCATTCTGCGAAAGTTCGATCGCTTCATCAATATCGACCATCGCTCCTCCATGCGTCCATCTCTTTTCAAGTAAATCTGCAAGAGTGCTGAGGATTATAGGTGGTTTGCCGTAACTAGCATGGCTTGTCGCCATCGCCTGCCTGCCAAAACGGATACCTTCATCGAGGTCGTCGATAAGCCCTAACTTTTCAAATCGGTATCCAAGGCCGCAGGCGAGGCGGTTGAAGTAGTATGGCATATCCAAGGAACCATGTGGTGTTGAAGCGATGGCCCTTCTCACAAGCTGAATTGCCTCATCAAGATCAGCCAGCTCACCCAGTCTCCTATATCTTTTAAGGAGTGCAACTGCAAGACTATGCAGCTGAATATCTTGGTCGGTGAACTCACGGGGCAAGGCATCGATGGCTCGTTTCAAGACGAATATAGATTCCTCAAGATCGTTCAAAGCCCCCGTCTCCATGTACTTGTGGGTAAGTTTTGTCCCAAGATGGCCAATTGCGAATGACCACTTGCCGTCGTTATCTGGGGGCAATACTAAAAGTTGCCTTCCTGTCTGAAGACTTTCCTCACGGTCAACAACTTCTCCGGCCATCTCGTATCTGTCGTAGAGGTTGATTTGAAGTGTATTCAGTAGTGACCATCGGTCTTCATGATCTTCTGGGGCCTTGCTGAGAAATTGCCTTGCTAGCTGAATCGATTCCTCAAGGTCGGATGTCTCTCCTGTCTCGCGGAACTTCAAATGCAGTCTAAACGCAAGGTGGCTTAGGCGTAGTAGCCAGTCTGGATCATCCTCTGGGATGGCGGCAAGAGCCTCCCTCTCGAGTTGAATAGCTTCCTGTAAATTAGAAAACTCGTCTGTTGCGAAATATCTCTCGTGTAGACCAGCTGCCAAGTCGATTTGTCGTTGTAGCTTGTCCGGATGATCGTCCTTGGTAGCAGAGAGGGCCTCACGTCGGAGTTTAAGGGCTTCATCAATATCTGCCAAGTTTCCTATTCTGGCAAATTTCTCTTCATAGAGCTGCCCGAGAAATTCAAGCCATATCGCACAGTATTGGCTGTCGTCTGGGGTGAGAGTGAAGGCTTCTCTCAAAACTTTTGATGCATTTTCGAAATCGGCCTCGATTCCAAGGATGGAATATCTCTGCTTGAGTCCAAAACCTAGACTACCTATACAGGTGTGTCGTTCCGGGTGGTTAGTTGGAAGCTCAGCGGCGGCTTTTTGAAGTAATTCAATGGATTCTTGGAGTTCAGAAGGTTCTCCTGTTTCAATGTATTTGTCGCCCAATTGAAGGCCAAGTTGGTATGAGCACTCTCGTCGTTCAGGAGAACCAGTAGGGTACAAGCCGAGGGCTTTCCGTTCGATGGCAATGGCATCTTCGAGGTTCGCCATTTCATCCAGCACCTTGCATCTCAGATGGATCCCCTGTGCAATCCAGTGCAGTGTCCCTGGCAAGTCTGGACGGCCTTCGAATGTGGTAAGGCTTGTGTATGTGTTTTGGACTAGTTCTTCGAGGTCGTCAGATGGCATGTCGATCCAATAGGCATCGCCGACTTGGTCTAAGTGCTCTTTAAATCGTGCCAACTCCTCCCGATCGTCGTGTGTGATGCCAGCAGACGGCCGCCCAAGTTCGAAATCAGTCTCATCATGGTTTTCCATGGCTGCGGACGTTCGATATGAGCTAGCTAAGTGATGTATGGTGCAAGCGAACCATATCCTTGGGGATGAGATCAGTGGCCGGGGGACGTCATTTTGGCCCAGAAGTAGTTGAAGTGGTGGAACGAGTAGAGGATGAAAGGTTTAAGATGATGCTTGGTAGTGAGAGCCTGATGTAGATGCTAAGCGCCGTTGTCGGGAGAGGAGAGTAAGCGGAGTTGACCACGTCACGTTACGCATAGAAGACCTTGCTGTCATTCCTCCAATACTTACCCTGCTATGGAAGGCATGCATGATAAGGCGCATAGACGGGCCATGGCCAAGGATAAAGTCCTTCTTTATTGGCATTGGGCGAATCAGGACTTGGTTTGCTACGCTGGATTGCTGAGGGCGCAGTCGCCCAGCACAGGTAGAGCAATGGGGAAGGACAAAGGATTGATCATATACCTGATATATGAGGTTCGAGTAACATTGTTTGCCAACGTATCCTCGTTTACCGTTCTGGAGTTCGGCAATGCTGACATGCTGCTATGAGTGCTGCCAACGACCAACGGTCTAGTACATTATCGAGTAGGTACGTATCGAGGGTCCCAATATTCATCTTGTCCTCGAGGTGGGAGAGTTGCTCTCCTGCAAGAATAGGTAGTTAAGATGAGAAAAACTTCGCAAGAACCAGACAAGATGCAAGATTGTATGCTCTCTCTCACGGAAATGCCCCAGATGCTCTTGTTGTCTGCTCGTATTCTGTCAGCAGCCTCTTTGTGCAATTGTCAAAGGACGCTGCTTACCTAATGCCTTCTTTGCGACTGCCCGAGATTGCATTGTCTAGCATAACGTCACGTGCACTCCATTTTAAACCGTCCTCCACCCCCGCCATCGACATTCTCCCGCCCAAAGGTCATCAAACTATCTCCTTAATCGAAACATCCCACGCCGCCCAAACGCACGTCCATCGGATACAACGATAGCCTCACCATCAGCAATACCCCCAAAATCGAGAACCCACATCTCAAGGAGATAGCCGTCCTGGGCATGTCGGCTGCTACCACCGACCCGGCCCTTGTCGCCGCTCCCGCCCCCGACCTCTCTCCCGTCGCCCAGGTCGAGGTCGGTCATGTCTCGCCTGTTGATGAGGTCGCGACGCCTTCCAACTCGAGGCATTCCCTCACTCTTGACCAGCGCCGTGCTCTGCGTCGTTGGGCCAATAGTCAGCCTCTCCGTCCTTCGCACAAGGCATGCATAGAATGGTTCTATACACAGTACGGCCAGCAGATCAGCCAGTCTACCGTGTCGCATTCACTCTCGCCAAAGTACTCCCGGCTGGATGTCGATAACCCTCAGTTGTCTGGCTCCCGTTTGCGGCTGGGCAATTGGCCTGATGTAGAAAAGCTCGTCCTCATCTGGTACAATCAGGTCCATCAAGCATCTGGCCGTGGACCGACCAACGAGGAGTTGGGCGAAAAGGCAAAATCAATCTTCAATCAACTGCCGCGATACAAGGACGAGAATCCTCCCGAGTTCTCCCCCGGTTGGATCCATCGATTCAAAAAGCGTTATGGACTATTGATACGAAGGCAACGCCGCCATGGGGATGGGGGAATCAATCCGGCTGAGGATATAGGATATCTTGCCGACTGCGTCCCTCGGTATATGAATATTGCTCCTGACACAAGTCCCGCTGCCATCAAGGAGGAAGTCCTTCGCGCTGTTGGCATCGAGCCAAACCTCAACACATGTGCACTGGTGCGCGATGAGATCGTTCGTAGAATGACCGGCCCTCAACCACCGCCGCCGCCGCCGCTCATGATGGCTGCTGATCCGCCATCCATCCCTCCACCGCAGCCGGATCAGCCTATCTACGCAGACGATGATCCCGAAGTTGTCTTGCAGAACGCGTTGCGCCAGCTGCAACAGGAGGAGCAGGCCGCTGAAGAGCAAGCTGCTGCTGTACGCGAGGAGAGAGTCCGTGCGGAGAGAGCTGCCCTTGCTCCGCCTGCCATCGCCACCACCCCAACTGGACGAGCGTCCTCTGTGCACCGCTATACATCGACACCTGCGCACGATTTGACTACGGATCTTACGCTGACCCCGATCAACTCGGAAGGTCCAATTGCCCATGATGACCGGCCAGTGCGATGTCCCTTTTGTGTCAATCAACGGATGCTACGCTCTATCAAAGAGGCTGTCGAGCATTTATCTACTCATGTTGTCGTTTAAAGAGCGGCTTTATATGGGAGTGTTTTCCATGCTGGACTCATAGACCGTCTCAATTTGGACGAGGCTAAGGAGTTGAAATGGGTGGTATGATATTGGAGTTTGCGGCTGTTGCTACGCGTTTACGAAAATACCTTTGCTATGATGACCTGCCGTAATATCACAATCTATTCTTGCGCGAAGCCATGATCGTTTGTAGTATTGTGTGTTTGATGTAGTGAGGATGCTCAAAGGCGATTCTACGCTACCTAACCAAATTGCTCTGCACCTGATCTATAATAGCCCGCTCGCTTTCAGCGCCGCCATGACTTCATCGTTGTCCTTCTTGCTCTTGCTCCTGTCTTTCTTGTGCTCGCCTGTATTGATGTAGTTCACCCAGAACTTGAGGCCCTCGAGTCCCTCCTCTCGACACAGCTCACCCCTCTCCTCCGCCATGAGCAGCTCCTCCTCTGCAACTCCGAGACTCCAGCCGAAGCGCTCGGCCGCCTCCTGCGCGGTGACGCCGCGACCAAACATCTGCCAGTCCCACGACACTTCACGATCCGGCGGGAACTCGTGTAGGTCCTGCAGCCACGCAAGTATGGCCCTGACGGTGGTCCCATCAGTACGGTCTCGGCTCTGGACGACCATGACACCACTGCGAAAGGTGCGCAGGCGGACAGGGAGCTTGAGCTTACTCCAGAGCCTCGCGGCCTTCTCAAAGTCTGTCGGACTCACGAGTTCAACGCCGCCTCGGGCTCTGTTGAACATGGCCCACAGATCGACGAGGGTGATGATGCCGCCCGCTTTCTTGAGGACGCCTCGCGAGTCATCGGTGAGAAACTCGGCCAAGTTTCGAGCCAGCTCGGATAGATAGAGAGACTCGGAGCTGCCGCCACCTACGATGTCCTTTGTCGTGATAAGCCCTAGCTGACTTGCTGACTCGGCCAGGATAGCGTTTTCCTCGGCTGACGCGTTTCCCTGGCCATTGTTCGTCTGCCTCGCGAATCGTTCTGCAAGAGCGACGACTTCCTTGGCGGATGACATGAGAGCCTCCAAGTCCTCAAAGGCGCTGCCAATCAGCATTTCATTGTTCTTACGCATGCTCAGCCCAAGCTGCTCTAAGCCAGCGATGCCCACTCCCTTTATTCGCCTTTCCGATGCGCCTCTGGCCGGGTCGCTGTTGGCCCCTTCATCCATCTGGCCATTCTTGGGAGCCGGCGGTGCATCTTGAAGAAGCCATTTACGCTGCGCCATGGAGCCCTTTAAGCGTTCATAGAAGATCTTGTCGCCGCCCTTTCGAAACGAGATCTTGACGCTCTCTGAGATGTCGATGCCATTTTTGCTGCTCTTGCTCTGGTCAAGGACTGGGCCTGGTGAGTCCGCCCTTACTGGATCGGCTGCTGAAGATTGCTCAATGGGTGATGGGTTGTTCTGAGAGGTGAGAGGAGCGCCGCACATCTCGCAGGATCTCAGAGAAGGATGATTTGAGAAAGTGCATCGAGGGCAATGGATCGACGCTGAAGAATGGCTATCTTTGGTGGGATCCTGGGATGCCAAGGTAGATGAAGGCGTATAATCTAAGTTTTCAGACAATGGTCGGGTATCAGATTGGCCAGGCCGCACAGGGAGAGGAGAGGCTAGTCCTGACGATGGAGCAGGCCGGTTACTCGCGCCCGAGATTGCCGCTTTCAGAACATGTGTTAATGAAGGCTTGATACCGCACGCGAGGCAGGGAGGAAGAGGGGTATGAGCGTTGGCCGAAGTAGGATCAAAATTGGAGGGAACAGGGTTAGAGAAACTGCATATTGTGCAGACCCATGTTGCACTCGTCACAGTCGGAGGCTCTGGCGGGGGTCGATAGCCACTTTCTGAGTGCCTGGGAGATCCGGGAATGTTTCTTGACGAGTTTGAAACGTTTGATATGGCTCGAGAGTGGTAGGATGATCGCCTGGGAGGCTTCGGAACCAAAGTCACTTTGGCTGATGACTTGAGGAAACCAGCATAGAACTCATAACGATCCACATCTTTCAAGTCCAGAGCAACCGAGTTTGCACGAGGCTCTTCCTTGTCAACGTAGCAAACTCGATGAGAGGTTAAATAAACCTGCCCATTCTGTTGACTGGGGAGCTTGAACTTGCTGCGGTGATGTCAATTCAAGCTTTACTCACCCGTCCAATGAGCAACTTACCCCTCATACAAGCCAACGTTGTCCTGTACAAAGAGAAGCACCTCGTCTGGAAGATACGAGGGCCTTAGTGCGGTAGTAAGGTCGATATGTTTCAGAAACATTCGTCATGTAGGCACGAAGTAGTATGGTTGAATGGATCGAGGGGTGAGTGATGATGCAAGTGGGGGATGCTTTGCAACAAAGGAGGGACCCAGAGTAAGAAGAGCGGAAATATGGTAAAGTGACAGCTGTGAACTTGAAAAGCCTCTGAGAACACGAATACCTGTCTTGAGTCTTGTAGTCAAAGGCGAAACCCAAGCCAAAGCACTGAATGTCAAGTGATGCCTTGTCGTGGCTCGGGGTGGAATCGGCCGGCCCCTCGAAGGACATCGGCCCCACTACAGCGATATGCTCTCTGAAGTGTAATCGAACTTTGTGCCGCTAATTTTTCCGATGGATCACGGGACTTTGCCGCCACCGACTTCCCTTCGAAAATGCCTCCTAGATGCCTCCACTTTCTTCCCAAAAGACCATCACCGCCTATTCTGCCCTCCTGCTATCTGCAACTGCGGCATCGTCTTTTCTTCCACCTCATCTCGTAAAACTAACATCTCCCTCCGCTAGCTCTCCTACGCCATGATGCCAAGCTGGCCAGCGGTGCAGCAGGCACCGAGTGTGACTCAACAAACCGCTCCAGCCTCCTATGCGTATCCAACAAGTAGGTCATCTCCTTCGTCCTTATCATCTTCGCCGTCCGAAACAGCGAAACTAACATCTACATCAGATCCAGCCTTCATTCCCGTTGCCGTTCGTCAGGGATTCAGTCAGTACGGTGCTCCAGCTGCTCCATACGCCGGATACGTGCCTCCACCGCCCCCCGTGCAACCCCAAATGTCTGCCGCTTCGGCTGTGAACGGTGCAACCCCAGCATCCGAGCAGAACAAATCCAAAGTTGAATGGCCCGAATCCGTCCGGAGCTATGTTCAACGATCTTTCCTCCCCCATAATGACGACTCTTCCGTCCTTCGTGCGGATATCGAGGCAAAGCTTAAGAACACCATCGGTACTGCTAAAGAGAACGGCACACTTTACACGATCGACTGGGACAACATGCCCCTTCCGCAGGCCCTAGTAAAGGCTGAACGTGATGCGGCTCTGAACCGCGGTCTTTTTTCCTCGCCCTCGCATACCCGCGATTTTCTAAATTCCAAGAAGCGGAAATCTGCCGATTTTGCCAATGATGACAACTCTCAGCCGCCGTGGCGCTCTACTAACTCGCGATCTTCTCTTGAGGACCGTATCACCTACCCATCACCCGAAAAGCGCCCTTCCATGGACGAGCCTCTGCCGAAATCCAGTAAGTTCCAGAAGGAAGCCAACAAACGCAAACGCCGGTTCGAGAACGAATACAAGGTGTTCAGATCACCCAGCCCGCCTCCGCCATCTGCTGGGCCCATCATCGGCACATGCGAGACACTCGAGAAGAAGTATCTTCGTCTTACAGCCCCTCCAGTTCCCGCCAAAGTCAGGCCCGAGCATGTGCTGCGCCAGACCCTGGACCTGCTCAAGAAGAAGTGGAAAAAGGAGAGCAACTACTCGTACATCTGTGATCAGTTCAAGTCGATGCGGCAAGATCTGACTGTGCAACATCTCAAGAACGACTTTACTGTTTCCGTCTATGAAATTCATGCCCGGATTGCCTTGGAGAAGGGGGATATCGGTGAGTATAATCAGTGTCAGACCCAGCTGCGATCATTGTATGCTCTGGGCCTGAAGGGCAACCCCATTGAATTCAAGGCGTATCGTATCCTCTACTTTATCCATACTGCCAACCGAACCGGATTGAACGACACCCTGGCAGATCTAACCGCAGCAGAGAAGGAGGAGAAGCCGATCAAACATGCACTTGAAGTGCGATCTTCACTGGCGCTGGGGAACTATCACAAATTCTTCCAGCTTTACCTAGACACCCCCAACATGGGGGCATATCTCATGGATATGTTTGTTGTTCGGGAGCGGCTTGCTGCATTGTGCAACATGTGCAAAGCGTGAGTTATTTCCTTGCAATTCAACTCATACGATCCATACTAACTATGCCACAGGTACAAGCCGGATGTCAAACTCCGCTTCATCACTGAGGAACTCGGTTTCGAGTCTGATGCTGATGCGGCCCAGTTCATCATTGATCAGCAAGGTCAACACCTGCTGGAAGATCGGACGGAATACATTGCGTTCCTGACTGGCAAAGCCGGTTCCCTCTTTGAGGGCGCACGATCCACCGCGTTCCGCAAGGTCGACATTAAAGGCCAGATCTGAACGTTTTCTTGTGCATTTTTGTCTCGGTTTCTTTCCTCTTTCTCTAGCGACTTACTCTGGGGTCTCACCGAGTGAGTTGCCTGTCGATATCTGCTCGACGAACCATGATGAGGCCCGCCACCTGGATGGCGTGCCGTCATCCATGTAGACACGACCTGGACGTTTTATACCCCTTTTGCTTGAGGTGGCATCCGAATGTTTTCTTCACCCCAGCCCAGCGAAGCATGCGGAGGTCTTTGGGCCCACGCTGCCTCTCTCAGGCTTTGACCAAATTAACCACAGCCTCCTTACCAGCCTTCCATACTCCTCAGACCTGGGGGCGACGCGATTTGTTTGATGGATCACAAAAGTTGGATCATGGGAATACTAGACAATGGATTGCATGGACTGCATGGATGGGATGGCATCAAAAATTCTACTGGCATGCTTGGGACTGGTGGACGACAGGTAGCTGATGTTGACGGCAACTATGCTGCTGGTACCTTGCCACTTTGTTGTACACTAGTCTCAAGTCAAGCTCAGGTAGACTTGGATGCGGATGGTTCGGAGTATTGGGGAGTCATGGCCAGGCGTTTTCGACTTTATAGCAATTGATTCCATCTTCCCATGATTCGGCTTTGTTGTTTTGTTTGTTGCTTTGATTGTTACCAAGTCATTACAACTGTATAACCAACTGAATTAATTGTTATTTTAGTTATTACGATGACTCTGTGTTAGTGACCAGCTTGGCCTTTCAAGGTAACAAACTGTGTGTATGTACGATGTTACTATTACAACCCCAGACTAAAGCGCCACACTACGGACCTAGTTTCATTTCAAGAGCCAGGGCCTTGAGCCCAAGTCGCGATGATCTTTGTAACAACAACGCGGTGGTTAAATTGGCTTCCAGAAACCTCGACTGCCTGCCAGATCAGGACACGGTGCTCCGAGGACCGGGAATGACCCTTGCATCGAGGTCGGAGAGAACTCTGCTTGTCTCGGGCCACGAGGTGAGAAGAGCCAGAGTAGGAAAGGCTCTTTAAGCAGGGAGTGCCACAGCGTCGGGAAAGGGAGCGGAGTTGGCGGTTTGGCGATGTCTTGGGTTGTGCTGGCCGTGGTAGGGGGCTACCAACAGATTTGGAAGAGGCCCGAAACGCTGGGCTGGAGTTAGTGCCTTGCCGTCCATGAACATGGGAGTGAAAGTCGATGCTGGATCATGGACTTTGGAGGATGCAGATTGGATGCCTATGCGCTGCATGAACAGGGCCGCATATAGGAAACCATTGTTAAATATGCAACGAGAGGCAGCCAGGCAGTTAACATTATTGCATAGTAAGGAGGCCGCGGGAGAAGTGACGACGAAGGAGACGGGAGATTGACATTTCGCAGATTAGAACCCATGGCAGCGGTATCCGCAAAGGAGACGGCGCCTTTGATGGATTTGGCGGGGGATGCCTCCGGGTGGAATAGGCTAGACAGGGGAGTGATCGACACGATGGATGGAATGAGCTAGGATGCGAGATTGAAGGCATTGACAACGAGTTGATTGCGATGGATTACGGCCGAGGTGAAGAGACACGCGACATGTCAAAGGCTGCCAATACGCACCACAATGGTGCCATCAAATGAGGCTTTACTTTGGGGCTTGCCTGGGCTGAGCTGGCGGCTGCTGGCTTCGAGTGCCGCGGCTGTTGGGCCGTCTAAGACATACACAACAAGCATCAGGTGGCTGTGTCTTGTCTCGGTTCTTTGTTGCTGGGAGAGCCAGAGACTGGAATTTGGCCGACGCCATCGAGGTCTTTGATAAGTTGTCAGATTCAAGAGCGAGAGTGGGTGGGTGTAAGAGAGGGAGCAACCTCTCAAGTCAAGTCAACTCTTTTGCTTTTTGACAGGCCTCAACTTGATGCAATGCCATGCATGCCTCCCCCTGGCGTCTCCGCAGATCCCTGCGCTGTCCCGGGGTGGGTTCGTCTGGTTCTCCCCCCCCTCGGCCGCAAGTTTCTCAGCCAGCACAAGCCTTCTGGTTAGTTAGCGTTGGGCTGCCACAGACAGACAGACTGCGTGTCTCGCAGAATTCATGTATGGTGTTTGGTAAATCCACCAGCCTCCCTGGCTAATTTGCCCGCACACCCATAACCCAGAAAAGAGGCCGACCGAGGATGGGACGAGGGGGCCCAGGTTCGACCGGCTGTGCCGAGACGATTGGGTAGAGGGGCACGGGGTTGGATATCATCCCATGCGTCCCTCGTCGCTTGTGAGGGGCAGGATATGCTTGGGATTGGCTCTGCAAGCGGCAAAGGCTTGATGCTTGAGAAGCAGACGCCCGTCTTGCAGGCGCTGCATGTCTTTAGATCCAATTGTACCCCATGATTGACATGATGGATTTGTCTTTTGTAGCTCCTCAGAGGGTTCAGTCATCGACGCCGCCACCGACGAGCAAGCGAGTTCAGCTTCTAACACGTAGTCAACAATCCAATGGCTTTCAACGGCTTCAAGTGTAGACGAGCTTCAGCTGCTAACTTGGGTGCTAATTTACTCATGATGGACGCCATGTCGACCCTTGCTCTCTCTGTTGGTTGTTGCAGCACCCCAAGGCAAGGTAAGGTACCTTAGCTACTGTAGCTGTTAGCTGTTGCGCTGATTGGAACCGCCAGCCAGAGCCACTGACCACTGACCACCATCCATCCATACCCCTTCTAGACTCCTCATCTTATTGTCCCTTCCCCTCCTCTTTGCGCTCCCATTCTCCAGACTCCTTTTTTTTCTTTCCTTCACCTTGTTGTTGTTTCTTCTCCTTGACAGCGACATAATCCCCAGCTATTACCTTACTTCTCCAGGCGCCGCTGGCGGGCGTAAAGACGACCCCTCCATCACCCCACCGCTGCTTCAGCTAACTTGCTGGTGTTGCCCGAGCGGCCGGGAAATCTGCGCTTCGGCGGCCTAATAATTGAGTCACGTCAACAATTGAACCTGAACTCTCCTTTGATTCTTCTTTCGCCGTGTCCAATCGGCGCTGGGATACTATTGTTGCTTCAACCAAGCGGCAAGGCGCATAAGACGAGCGTTCTGGCCTCATTGAGACGCCCAGCCACGGCTTCAACTACTCCAAGACCTGGGTCTCGTTTCCAAGGACGACGACGAAGCGACCGAGTAACTACGCCTTCCAGCCCAACAACAACCCATCGTGACCAAGCTCAAGGTATCTGGGCATCGACGACAAGGACATCACCATCTACCGCTGTCTACTCCAACTTTCAACGACATTTTTTCCACTTTGCATCCGACTCCACCCCCCTCCAAATCCTTCCATCGTTTCCATCAACCGCCGTTGCGCTCCTTTGCCCCACCGGGCTACCTTACAATACGACCTGGAAACCCTCGTCACTCACGGCGTGTGCAACCCCAGTCGCTCACTGTAAGGTACCCAACCTTGCCTTTGCTTTCGCCAGCCGCCAACGGTGCCGCTAGGTGCCCCTCTGCTGGGCTTAGCGTTATTGGCAGCTACAGTACAGTAGCACCGGCTGTGCCCAACTGCAGCTGGGTCTCGCGATTCTGGTCCTTTTTTTACATCCTCCGACTTCGAGCGACTCACAACTTTCCAAACTCGCAACTGCCCGGGAGGCACCCAGTTACACAAACATGAAGGTTCGTCATCTTCCCTTTAGTTGCTGTTTCCCAACAAGTATGCCTTGCCCGTCATGCCCATCTCCTCAGATCCTTCTCTGGCTTGGACGGGGCCTTGCTCATGATTCACTCTCCTGTTCCTGTCCCCTCCCCCACCAAATCGACCATCTTCGAGCTCCTCTACTCGCATCACCATCCTCTTTTGCGCTAGCCATTTTGGCGGCTCAGAAATTGGCCGACCTGAATACTAACCGTCATGCGCTTGGTACAGGCTCTCCGACGTTCGATCAAAGGCGACAAGGATAAGGCGAATCAGTCCATCGCTCCCAAATCCGCCGTCGCTATTGTCCCCCCAAAGAAGGTTGGTTGCCTCCCAAACTCCTGCACCACTCCCACCTTTGCTGGAAGCGGTGCGAATGTGAGATGTCTTACCGGACTCTTTTGCCACATTCGGCCCCGCAATGATCTCTCAAGAACCGACAGAATATTGAACCAGCGCTGATGCCCGACCGAACTTCTGCAGGTGATTCGAGCCCTATACGACTACGAAGCACGATCTAGCCAGGAACTCAGCTTCTCGAGAGGCGACTTCTTCCACGTTATCGGACGCGAGGACGACCAAGACTGGTATGAGGCATGCAACCCAGCCCTGCCCGACGCCCGCGGCCTTGTCCCCGTCACCTTTTTCCAGGCCCTTGGCCGAACCGAGCGCGATAGCGGCCAATCCGACGGTGGCCGACCCCCCACTGCGACAAAGAACCCCGACCATGATTCCGGATACAGCGAATCTCCAGCGATACAGCCTGCGCCCACCGCCCTGCCCCCAAGTCAGCGTAACTCCAGGTTGGGTGGAAAAGGCGCCATGGTCTATGGAATTGTCATGTACGACTTTGCCGCCGAGAGGGCAGACGAGCTGGAGGCCAAGGCTGGGGAGGCCATCATCGTCATTGCGCAGTCGAACCCAGAGTGGTTTGTTGCTAAGCCGATCGGTCGGTTGGGCGGTCCTGGCCTGATTCCCGTATCATTCGTCGAAATTCGAGATATGGCCAGCGACAAAGCGATTACCAACCCGGGCGATGCCATCAAGCGCGCTGGTGTCCCCAAGGTGGAAGAGTGGAAGAAGATGGCCGCCGAATATAAGAACAGCAGTATCACTCTGGGCAAGTTTGGTGATTCGGGTGGCAACCCCGGACAACCTGGCCAACCCATCGAGCAGGGCATGGAGCGCATGAGCATCCAGCAGCACGCCCGACAGACTTCCCAGAACGGATCAGTAAGTATTTCGGGCGGCAGTGATGTTCTTCTCGACCAGGCACAGCAACTAATACATCAGCAGGGAGCGTTCGCGAACCAAGCCCGAGCATCCCAACAAGCTCAGCAAAACCAATACGTGCCAAAACCCGCTGCTCCGCTGCACGCGCCGCTAGAAGCACGGATACCACGATACTGCTTTGCCGAGGACAAGTATTGGTTTGTCATCGAGGCAATGCTGGAGGACGGCGGCCATTGGGAGTTGTCGCGTTATTACGAAGACTTTTACGATTTCCAGATTGCGCTCCTGACCGAGTTCCCAGCCGAGGCCGGCAACACAGGGACACAGAAGCGCACCCTGCCGTACATGCCCGGTCCCGTTAACTACGTGACGGACGCGATCACCGAGGGCCGGCTGCACAACCTCGACGCCTACGTCAAGAACCTACTCAACCAACCGCCGTACATCTCGAGGTGTAACTTGGTGAGGCAATTCTTTGCGCCTCGAGAAGGAGACTACGAGATCGAGACCAACGAAAACGGTGAAGAATACCGCCTTTCGCAGGCGTCTCAGCAATCATCGACCGACTCCCCTGCCGACGGCACATCGAGGCAATCGTCCCGAAACAATCTCGAAAGTGGTGGATATGCTGGACTATCTGTGGCCCCTGCCCACCAGATGGGCAACGGACCCCCTGGAATGCACCGGCAAACGTCATCACTGTCACAGCCTTCGCAGACGTCACTTACGCCGAGTATGCAGCCTCCGCCACAGCATCCAGCGTCAGCGATGAAGATCAAGATGTATTACAATGGTGATCTGATTGCGATCCGTGTGCCAACCGACATTTCGTTCCAGCAGCTTTACGACAAGATTCGGGACCGACTCAAGGCACCCGCTGGCGAGCAACTACAACTCTTTTACAAGGACGAGCCAACAGGCGAGAAGCCCAGTTTGCTGAGTGATGACGATCTTGACTACGCTCTCCAGCAAAACGAGAAATTGCTACTCTATGTGGAGGTTGTATGAGATGCCGGCCCTGAATGACGCGCCAGCGACGTTTCAGTTTGGTTGCATTACTCCATGCCCGGACTCATGTTGAGAGCCGAGACTCGGCGAAAGCGCGACCACCGGGTCCACCACGATAAATTCCCCTTCCTCGAAGCCTCGCCAGGCGGAACAGCTCCTAGATCCCGACACGGTGCGGGTTATTTCTCTTTGTGGACAGATGTACAGTTTTTATGAGTCCCCGACGGACGACGCCCCTTTACTTTACTCTTTGCGGATTTATGACGACACGTCGGCGAGGAAGTTAATGCTTCTTTGATACCTTTTTAGTAGCTTGGCCAGAGATCTGCATCATGGCCCGGTGTACCAGACGTTCGTTGTCACTTCTTTGGAGATTCTAGATCTCCCCTTTTTCCTCTTCTTGAAAACACTCTTGTTCTGAGATGCTGCCCTTTGGCAGATCTTGGTCCTTTACCATTTTTTGATATCACACGACTGAGCTCAGTGCTTCCCTTTCCCTCTTCCTTTTTATTCTGCGGTTCCTCGTCCGGGGTGGCAGGAGCTTTGAGGGGCGTTTCGGGTCAGGATCGGTGGACTCGTTGTTGTGAAGGTGGTGACTTGGCTCCTTAGTAGGATGGTTTCGGTTTTAAATATCCAAGCGGTTGTTGATACTTGCTGGGCCGTGAGGCAGGGAACGGATTGACAAAAGGGGATTGAATGCGAGGAAGGGCCAAGGAAGCATATGAGCATGGTGGATGACTTGCATGTAGCGTGGAGATAGAAAGCAGGTGATGGGGGTGTGCGCATGTATGCGTGATGAATTAAAGCGACCTTGTATGATGATTCAAGTTGAATGGGTTCCGTTCTTTGAACAGCTCATGCCATCCAACTGGGCTGGAACATTGTCTCGGCTGTACAGATTTCTGATTTGTGTACAAGAGCCTTGTCTCAGCTCTGGCCGCTTATCTGTCCGACTTGTAGTCTATCTTGTCCCCTCTAGATTCTAATTGTATATGCCCGGTCGTTGTATACGCTCTTCAGAAGCAACCATGCTCAACCCTGGCAAACCGCCAATGCCGTAAATCATTATAAGATGCAACCCAAAACGCCAAAACAAACCCAACCTGCGAGGACTTTCTACTCTAGGTCCTCGTCATGTATGCATTCCCCCCTAACCCCCTTTTCTTCTTCAAATGCGTACATTTACTCGAGCTTGCCCATCAGGTTCTTGCGCACCTTCATGTTGACGACACCGCCGACACCAAACGCAGGGACAATTCGACATATGCGCGCCAAAGAGCTGATGAGCCAGTTGCGCCGCACGAGGGACAAACGATCGCGCAACGAGACAACGGCACCCGCGGGACCTGACGCAGGACGGTTATAAAGATCCAGGCCAAAGAGATGCATGGGGGTCGAGATGAACTGCACCATGGCGGGGGCCATGAACTGCGCAGCGTACAGGCCCGAGAAGCGCTTCCGGAGCTCGTCGGACATGCGCTGGTCCAGCACGGGACCCAGCAGCGGCGGGACGTTGAACGAGGCAAAGATGGTCATGCAGTCGCGCAGGGCGAAGAGGGCGTACGAGGGCAGCGGGACGGGGCGGGGCACGACGCCGGGTGGGCCGAACATGCGGACAAAGACCTGGTCCTTGTAGATGCAGACGCCGATGTTTGCGGCGCTCGAGGCGGCGAACTTTGTGGTGCCGGCCGTGACGCTCGAGGCCGGGCGGTTGTTGACGGTGGACGAGGTGGTGTCGACGGCGTTGGCCGTCAGGTACGTGCCGCCGTAGAGGCAGAAGATGAGCGCCGTCGGCTTGGAGAGGAGGAGCGTGTGCGGGCGGGTGAGGAGGGTGCGGAGGGACGACTTTATGGATGCGCCGAGGGTGTTTGCGCCGGAAGCGTTTTCCATGATGGAGCTTTTTTTTGTCAGTCATGCATGGTATGGTATGGTGAATGGTAGAGACGAGAGAAAAAACATACCGGTCGATTATGGCAATAAGAGGCGCGACAAGCGACGCGGCGCTTGCAGCAGAAGCAGCATCAGCCGCGAGTCGAAAGCCCAGGTTCTTTGTATTCCAGCTGCTGCTCGTCGTTGTCGTTGTTGCTGCTGCTGTAGTCTTCGCGACCACCTGCTCGGGCGTAGTTGTCCCGGACAAAGCAAGCGCTGCAGCGC